>LNAC01000035.1:1894313-1906109 GCA_002007465.1 Ailurus styani | reverse complement strand
CCCCCTCACTCGGCTGGACACGCCCCGCCTCCGTCCCCCCACCTTAAATGTAAACCAGAAAGTGCTGCAGGACGAGGAGTCTGCAGACCTGGTTTCCAGCCCTACCTCCGTAGGAGCCGGAGCAAGAGTCCTGCCATCTGCACTGAGTCAGCTGCTCTGCAGAAGGAAGCGGTACTGCACTGAATGATGTGATGTAACAGTGCCTCGCCCTGGACTGGCACGTACTAGGTCCTCTGTAGATCCGAGTTTCTTCCCATCCAAGTACTAACCAGGCCTGACACTGCTTAGCTTCCGAGATCAGAGGAGATCGGCGGGTTCAGGGTGGTAGGGCCATAGACAGATACTAGTTTCCTGCTCCCTGACCCCTACCCTCCCACTGATTTGCTCTGGGTCTGGAGCAATTTTATTTAACCTCTGTCCCGGGCCTCACTTCCCCATCTTATGACGAGAGAATTGTCCTTCCAGCCCCTACATTCTGAGAGCTAAGACTTACTGGCTCATTGAATCATAGTGATGAGCTGAGACCAGACCCCACCTCCAGGTGTCATTTGACTTCTCTGAGGTTCCTCTGACAAATGAACTTCCTCATCCTCCCTGAGATGCTTCTAATGAGGTTGTGCCTAAGAGAGCTGGACTCCTCGGAGTTTCTACGTGGTCTTNTGAAAAACCCTTTGGTGACTCCCAATGGCCCTCAGGCTATGCAGCAAGACCCACCAGGCCCTACCTGGGTCTCTATTCACAGCCACACTCCCTCCCCTCTCTCCCAGCCAGGCTCTAGCCAGACTGAGCTGCTCTCAACTCTCTTTTCTCCAGGTGTTTGCACAAAGGATTTCCTCGCTGCCCCATCCTCTCACCTGGCTCACTCCTCATCTTTGACCATCATGGGACAGGGTGGATCCTGACCCCTAAGTTGGATCCCCTTTTAGATCAGGACTGGTGACTTCCGACCTCACGGAACTCAGTCACTGGCCTTTGCTTTCTCCCCTTCCGCCATGCTAAACTTTCATTTCCTCGAAAATGCAGGGCTCGGGGTGCCTGGGTGGCCCAGTCGTTAGGCATCTGCCTTGGGCTCAGGTCATGATCCCAGGGTCCTGGGATCCAGCCCCTGCTCTTCAGGAAGCCTGCCTCTCCCTCTCCAACTGCCCCTGCTTGTGTTCCGTCTCTTGCTGTCTCTCTGTCAAGTAAATAAATAAAAATCTTTAAAAAAAAATGCAGGGCTCTCTCTTGCCTCTGGGCATTGCACCTCCTGTTCTCTCAGACCTAAACACTCTTCTCTTCCCTACTTTAACTCCTACTAGTCCTTCAGAACTCAGGTTAGAAGTCCTTGACTTCTGGGCGCCTGGGTGGCTCAGTGGGTTAAAGCCTCTGCCTTCGGCTCAGGTCATGATCTTCAGGGTCCTGGGATTGAGGCCCGCTTTGGGCTCTCTGCTCAGCAGGGAGCCTGCTTCCTCCTCTCTCTCTGCCTACTTGTAATCTCTCTCTGTCATATAAATAAATAAAACCTTAAAAAAAAAAGTCCTTGACTTCTAAATCCCCTCCCATATCACGTACCCTCTCTCTTGCCACTGTTTATTGTCTATTGATGAGTGACTCCTTGCCCAGGGTTTGTCTAGTCTCTGTTTACATACCTAAGAGACAGAGAGCTCACTATTATTGAAACAGCCTACTCCGCCTGCCCATTAAAAGGCCTCCAATTCCTGCCCACGCCCAACCAGTGCTCAAGAGATTCCCTGGAACTGAGGCCCAGAGTGAGTAAGTACTTTGAGGTACTTTGTGCAGAGCAGGATCCATCCACCTGTCCTGGAGGCTCATTTAGCTCACCTGACTCTAGTAGGCATCAGCACTGGCCAGATCCTCCACAGCCTGGATCTATGTGTAGGCCTGGGACTTGAGACACAACGCATGTTCTCTTTCACCCAGGAGCAGTGGAGAGGAGACAGGGACACCAGCACCCTAGTCTGGGTGGGGGGAAGCCAGAAAGGAAGCACTTTCAGGTAGCACTGGACTTCTATTGCCTCATTCAACCCCATGCAAGCCCTATAGGGAAGAGATGCTGTTCCCATTTTACAGATGCACAAACTGAGGTTTCTGGATAGATGCTATTTACCTAAAGTCACACAGTGAGATAGTGGCAAAGCCAAGCTGTACTTCAAAGCCCAACCTCTTTCCCCTGCCCCTTAGCTTGGTGCCTTTTATCTTCCTGCCCTAACAGGGCCATTCTGCTCAAAGCATCAGGAAGTCTTGAAGCGTCCCATTCTCCTGTTTCCCATAGCTGGGTTCTACCCCCACTGGGACATCAGCAGCAGTGCTTGGGCAGCAGCGAAGGGCTGGCTGAATGCCAGGAGTCATCTCTTCCTTCTGCACCTGGTCACTCCCCCAAACTGCAGAGGGACCCAGACCAAAATTAGGCAGTAGCCAAGGAGCTGTCTTATAGACACCAAGTCCCTGAAACTGGGCTGGGCCATTTATTTACTATGTTACTTTGGGTGAGCTCCTTTCCTTCTTGGAGCCTCAATCCTCAAGTTATCATCTGTAAAGAGGACAAATTATCCCTTCCCAGAGCCTCAGTGTGCCAGAATTCAGGAAAGCTTCTCCCTTTCCCAGGCTACCTCACCCTTGAACCCTCTGTCCTTGAGAAACAGAGCCCCTCTCCAGGGTCCCTGTGGTAGCAAAACTCCAGCCTAAACTGCACATAGCCTGTCCTCAGTAGGGGGTCACAGATCCTGGGTCGGGTGGGCACCAGGTTGGGAAGAGTAGCTTTCCCAGCATCAACCCCTTTCAGCCTTCATCCCTGCTGGGGACCCAGCTCTCTTACCACATCTGCTCTCTCTACAGTCTGTGGCCTTGGCAGAGCCATTCCCCAGGGGACCCTGCCTCTCCTGCCTTCTCCGGTCTATCCTCCCTCCCTTTCTCCTCCCACAAATGTTTATCCATGCCTACTCTGTGCAGAGATCACTGCCTGTCCTTGTAAAGCTCACAGTTCAGTGGGGGAGACGGACAAGGAAACTGAGTTACAATCCACTCACCCATCCCAAATCCTATTGCCCTCCCTGCCGCGGCCCTCACCTGCACAGTCTGTTCTCCACGCTGCAGCCCGTAAAAAGGGAGGCCAGAACCCGTTACTATGCTGCTCCATCTCCTCCCGAGGCTCCCCACCTCCAAGGAAAAGCCAGCGTCCTTGCTACGACCTGCAAGGCCTGCATGTACCTCATCGCCTCCCACTCTCCCATCTGAGCTCTCCATTCTAGCTGCACTGGCTGCCTTGCTGTTTGCAACATGCCAAGCGTGCTCCTAGCTCAGGCCTTTGTATTTGTCCTTGGTCCTGCTACGAGTGTCTTCCGCCAGGTATCCGTGTGGCCTCCATCCCTTCACTCAGGTGTATCCACCTCTTCTGGGGTCCTTCCCTGGCTGCCTGCCAAAATAGAACTCCTTACTCGCCTTCGGTCCTTTTATCTGCTTTATTGTTTTTCTTGCCACTACCAAGTGAAATGTAATTATTGTTTATTGTCCGTTTCCTTACAGAGTATAAGTCCCATGAGATCTCCTAAGATTCACCACCCTCAGAGAAAAAGAAAAGGGGGGGATACCAGGGAACTGTATGGGGGGCAGAGAGGACAAGGCTATAACTTCACTACTGTAGACAATATTTAAACCGTCAATAATTAAAACAACTTGATTTGGGGGCAGGAGACAAGCAGAACAATGGACTGGAATAGACTGTCCAGAAATAGACTCAATGTACAGTTACTTAGTATTTGCTAAACGTGGCATCTCAAAGTGGAGAACTGACTCTAATAAACAGTGTGAAGACACCTAGGTAGCTGGGCACCTGGGTGGCTCAGTCGGTTAGGCGTCTGCCTAGGGCTCAGGTCCTGGGATCGAGCCCTGCATTGGGCTCTCTGCTCCACAAGGAGTCTGATTCTCCCTCTGCCCCTCCTCCCACTCATTCTCTCAATATCTCTCTTGCAAATAATAAATAAATAGAATCTTAAAAAAAAAAAGACAACTAGGTAGCCAAGTGGGAAAAAAATTAGATCTGTACGTCATATAGAGTACCTCACCAAGGATAAGCTCTAAAGGGATCAAATATTTAAATATTAAAAAAATCAAAACAAAACCACAAAACACTAGAGGAAGAATTGGAGGAATACGTGGGAGAATCTATAATCTCAGAGTGGGAAAAGTCTAGCCGTGACTCAAGCCCAAAAAGCCATCGGAAAAAGTTTGATTAGGGCACCTGGCTGCCCCAGTAGGTTAAGCGTCTGTCTTCAGCTCAAGTCATGATCTCAGGGACCTGGAACTGGGTCCTGTGTCTGGTTCCCTGCTCATTGGCGAGTCTGCTTCTCTCTCTCCTTCACCCCTCCCCGCCCCCTGCTCATGCTCTTTCTCTCTTTCTCTCTCTCTCTCATATAAATATCTATTTTTTAAAAGTTTGATTGATGTCAACAACATACAAATCAAAAACTTTTGCAAGTAAAACGCTATAAATCAAGTCATAATACAAATGACAAACTAGAGAAACATATTTGCAACTCAGATCGCAGACAAAGGGCCATCTCTCTAATTTATAAAGCATTTCTGGAAACTCATTAAAAGGACCAACAACCTAATAGAAATAGGCACAGAAGATGAATTGACAGTTCCCAGAAAGGTAAATACAAATGGCTTCTCAACATACGGAAAGAAGCTCAAACTCAGGAGAAATGAAAATCAGGGAAACCACTGAGATACCATTTCCTATCAGTCTGGTGAAAGATGCCAAAGTTTAATAACATAGTCTGCAGCTCCTTCTGTAAGGAAACCACACTCTCGTGCATGCTGTCACAGAGGACCCTTGCACACGGGAATATAAATCGGTACATTCTCAATGCATCTCCAGATATCCTGAGTCTGGGAATTTCTCCTTCAGGTATGTTTGCACAGGTGAGAAATGAAGTTTGTATAATGTTATTCTCTGCGGCACTGTTGGCAACAGCAAAACATTCAAAATAACCCAATTGTCCATTAGTAAGGGGTTAGGTTGGGTAGAGGACAGTCCACCCATTAAATGAGACACTATGCATCTATGAAAAAGGATGAGGGAGAGCTGTGTGTCCTGATAGGGAAAGTTCCTTTTTTTTTTTAATGTATTTGAGAGAGAGAGTGCCCATGCGAGTGGCGGGAGGGGCAGAGGGAGAGAATCCTCAAGCAGTCTCCCTTCTGTGTGTAGAACCCGATGAAGGGCTCAGTCCCATGACCCTGAGATCATGACCCAAGCTGAAATCAAGAGTCGGTCACTCACCTGACTAAGCCCTCCAGATGCCCCAAGAAAATTCTTTAATGGACACTCAGGTTAAAAAGCGAGGTGCCTGCAGGGCTCAGTTGGTTGAGCAACTGACTCTTGATTTCAGCTCAGGTCTTGATTTCATGGGTCGTGGGATCAAGCCCCAACCCCAACTCCCCCCATGGAGTCTTCTTGAGATTCTCTCTCTTCCTCTCCCTCTGCCCCTCCCCCTGCTCGTGAGCACTCTGTAAACAAACAAACAAACAAATAAAATCTTTTAAAAAGAAGGTATGCAGTGCCTAGACTGGCTCTGTGGGTATAGTTATGAGTTCAAACCCCACACTGTGTATAGAGCTTACTTAAAAAAATAAATAGGGACACCTGGGTGGCTCAGTTGGTTGAGCATCTGCCTTTGGCTTGGGTCATGATCGCAGGGTCCTGAGATGGAGCCCCTGCTCAGCCAGGAGTCAGCTTCTCCCTCTCCCTCTGCCACTCCCCTGCTGTGCTCTCTCTCTCTCTCATTCTCTCTCTCTCTCTCAAATAAAATCTTTGGGAAAAAAAAAAGAATGAACCCTGTCGACACCTCAGTTTTGGATTTCTAGCCTCCAGAACTATGAGAGAACAAATTTCTGTTGTTTGAAACCATCTGGTTGGTGCTAATTTGTGATGGCAACCCTAGAAAACGAATATGGCTACTTAGAAAGCTGTGCAATCTTGGGCAATAATTTAGCCTCTCTGTGCCCTAGTTTTTTCATCCATAAAGTAGGGCTAATAGTATTTACCTCATAGGGTTGAGTTATGAGGATTAAATGAGTTAATCTTTTTTTTTTAGAGTCCTGACTCCCAGTTGCCACCTTGCTCTATACCCTTCCCTGCTTTGCTTGTCTTCAAAGCACGCATCACCCCTGATATTAGGTTTGTGTTGATTGTCTCCCCCCCTTCTAAGTTCTAGGAGGGGAGGGACTGTGACTGTGTCTGCTTTGTCCATAGCTGTAGCCTCAGTCCCTAGCACAGACCCTGGCCCATTCGACGAATATCTGTTGGGCGGATGGGCAAAAAGACACACCACATGTAAAGTGCTGAGCGTGGCACCTGGCATTCAGCACAGGGTCCCCTTTTACTCCCTTCACTTGCCTTGGATATCTTCACGCTCTTATCGCCCACCCCACACCCCAGGAGTACCTCCCATGTGACCGCAGAGCCTCCTTCTCCCCCAACTCTCCTCTCCAGTGGCCTCACACTTGGCTATTGACCTGGGGCTGTGATATGTCTCTTCCATCAAACAGTGGTCCCTCTGTGCAGGAATTGTGGGGACCATGGTTCAGCCTCATTCTGGCTCCCTCCTTTCCCAGGGCTTGGCCTGTGGAGCCACCCATGGGGACCGCCGTGTCATTTCCTAACTCTAGTTAGGAACTCCAGGATTGTTCCCTGCTCTGTTGGTAAGTCCCTTCTGCAGTCTTACCGAGATCTTTCTTGCTGCAATAAAGAATGCATTCCCTCTTAGTTCCTTAGGACCTCTGAGAGAGCAGCTGGGCAGTGTTTTCCTGTATTCTTTGCTGGTTGTCAGAGACCTGGAGATGGGCCCTCACCATGGAATTTCCAGGCCAGGTTCTCAAGCAGAGCCACACCAGCCAGATGCTTGGCAGGAAAGATTTCTCCTTTATTCAGCTCAGAGGATGTCAGCAGGCCCCACAGAGCTGCCAGCTCTCTAGGACTGTATCCATCAGGTGGCTGGGGGCCAGGCACAAGGTGTGGTGTGATGGGCACAGTTGTGGTCATTAAAAAAGCTGGATGAGGGGAAAGATGGATACCTGTGACCTTGACCTTCTTGCTTCCACCTCCCCCTTCTTAAAGTAGCCATACATTCATTTCAGAGTAAAAAGAGCACCAACTACATGTCAGACTCCCACCTCTTACCTTCTCTAACCTCGCTTTCCCTGTCTGTAAAATGGGAATAGTAGTCCCTTCTTATATGGTCATTATGAAGATCAAATGAGCAAATGGACAAATGTACAAAAAACCCTTAGCATAATACTTGGCTCATTATAAATACTTAATAAACATGTTATTCTCAACATAATCAGTACTGAGAGATGCCAGCTCTGGGCCAGCCTCTCAAGGGTCCAGAGGGAAAGGCTGACATAGAAACAATTTTTTATAAAATAAACCCAAGCAATAAAGTACACAGCACTTGGGGGCAAAGTGGGGCTGGGAGCTTGTGGTCCGTTCCTTAATGCCTTCTCCCTTCCCTGGACCTGATGAACTCATATGTGGAGTGATTTCTGCCCCTTTGCTTAGTCTCTCCTTCAGACTAGGGGATCCCAGGGCAGAGCTGTAGCCCTTTCTTGACACTGGGGTCGGGGTTATGTCTCTTCCATATGTTTCAAATGTGGGTATCACCTAACATTTACTCTGCACACTAATGCAATACAACAGGCACTTCACATGCATCATTTCAGTTCATCATATAACAGATTTTATTCATGTACCCATTTTACAGACCAGGAGACTGAGGCTTCTGGAGTTTAAGCAATTTGTTCAAGGTCACTCAGCCAACAGATGGAGAAATGAGGATTTTTCCAGTGGTCCATGTCAGGGTTATGGAGAGAAGACAGTATCAGTCAGTTCAGGTAGACCCTGAACAAAAACTTAGCTCTTTTTACTCATTCACTAGCTGTGTGACCTTGGGCAAGTCTCTGGAGCTCTCGGACCTCGGTTTCCCTATCCCTATAAAAGGAAGAGCAACTCTACCTCACAGGGAGATAATGCATGTAGAATGTCTAGAACAGGGCCTGATAGACAGTAGGTGCTCAATGAAAAGTGATCTCTCTTCTCTTCCTCTGGTAGGGGCTCCAGACCTGGGCATCTGCAAGGCCAAGCTGACCAGGCTGTCTCAGAGATAATATTTATGTTCTTTCTTCCCATACTGATAAGGCCTGGAGGACTGCAGGAAGCCCCCACCCCCACCCCAGATCTGTCCCCTCCCCAGGAGTTTGCTTGGGGATGGGAGGGTAGTCTTCAGTTTGATGGAGACATAGCACATTCAGAGAGGGGAGATAGCGGCCCCAGGCTGACACCGGGTGAGAAACCACAGCCTTGTGCCACCTCATTGCACAGTATGTGTGGCTGGGGTGTGGACACAGAATGTAGAAATGTTGATGCTCTGGCTGAGAGGGTGTCTGGGGCTCTGTCCTATGTTAAGTGAGCTGGGGCCTCTCACCCTTTGCGAGGTGAAATGTGTCACGTGTTCAGTAGTTGGAGAAGTTGGCAGAGTCCAGCTGATCCTTGGTGAAGGGAGAGCCCAGCAGGTCGCTAAAGCTGTGCCTGGCAGAACAAATGGGAATTGTCCCCTGAGGGCTGGAGGCTCCCCAGAGTTGCCACACACTCTTACCCCACTGCCTATGGACACCGTTTCCACCCCCGAGGGCCTCAGATCTCACAAGCTGCAGGAGCACCGAGGCGGAGTAGGCTCCCACACCCCCGAGCAGGGCTCCCATGGTGAGCAAATCAGCAACAACCCCCCCATCAGTGCAGAATGGACTTTGGGTGGACTGCAAAGAGACCCCTGAAACCAGAGGGGTCTGTGCCCATTAGGGCTCCCTACTTCAACTGGGAACCCCATCCTTGGGAGAGGGCTGCTAAAAAGGAGAAGGGAGTCTTGTCCAGAGGCAGAGGAATGGTCAAGTTGGCCTTACCCTTATCTGGAGCCCCAGAGCTCAGGCAAGATTCTGCACCGGGACTGACTTCTCCTTGGTGCCATTGACTTGGAGGCAACATCGGAGGTTGGCTCCCAAGTCCACGGTCGCCAGCATCTCTCTGTAGCCCATAGCTAAGGGCTGCTTATGACTGAACTGGAGGTGACGACCTGCTCTGGGAAGAGACAGGCATGATCGTGAGACTGGACTCCCGGGGACGCCCCTAGAATCTTTGGACTGTGGACTCACGGCTAAGGGGGCTCCCCAGGCAGCGTCGGGGCCCCACACCATCCCCAACACCATTCTCACTCACTCTGAGATATCCTACCCGCCTCCCCCATAAAAGACTACTCCTTCTGGAGAACTCCTACTCCCTCAAATAACCCAGCTTCTCCAGGAGACTTTAGCCTTCTCGATAATATTCCAACCTCCCTCTGAGATGATCCAGGCTATCCTCACTCCCCACAATATTCTAGCACCTTGTGAAATAACCCAGCCCTCAGTGACTTTCTGTAACCCCCACCATACAATACCCCATTATCTCTGCTGTACTTCAGACCCTGCCATGAGGCTCCAGCTCGAATTGTGTGTGTGTGTGGGGGGGGGACAGCAAAGTTTATTGAGCGTTAGTACAGAGCTCCCGAAGAGGGCAGGGACCTGAAAGCGTTGCCCTTCAGCTCAGTTTTAAAAGGTGAGCTCCAACCATCATACCCCAGTCCCCCCAAAACATACCGACACACATAATATTCTGCACCCCACTTTAATACTCTAGCCTGCTCTCCCATTAGAGTTCTCCACTCCCCGCTCCCCTGTGAAAATCTTGCTGCCCTTTCAGGAACGCTCCAGCCCCACTTTGATACCTAGCACCTCTGTAATGTTCCATCCTGCCCCCAAGGAAAGAGAGATTCCAACGCCTGCCCAGGGCATACTGAGTACTTGATCTGACTCCTGCTAGTTCTCGTGTCTTCCTGGGCCTCAAACAGCTCCCGGGCATCAGGGTAGGGGAGTGTCAACACCCCTAGTGGGAGAAATCTGGGAGATGATCCCACTGCCTTCCTCATGATGCTCCCAGCCAAGCACTGTCCTCCTCTAGAACCCCCCCCACCTCCCTGCACCTCCAGGATAAGAGCCTCACTAGCCAAAAACACAGTGGTAGTCTCCAAAGGTTGGGAGCACCTGAGCCCTGGGGTGACACACCCCTGACCCGCCAGGTCAACTTGTCATGAGCCCCCTAGCTGGGTCAGCCCAGATCAGTCCCACAGGCTCAGTCCGCCCCAGGACTCTGCCACTTTTCCCCTTGTCCTGCTCTGGGACACCTATCCTATGGCTCCATGGGCCTGTGGATAAAAGGGCAGCTAAGCCAAGGCCAAGCCGCCTCTCAGTCCAAGGAGCAGAGCCTCTGGGCCATCCATGGGCAGAGCTGAGCCCCTGGACTTGTCCAAGTGTCACTCACTGGTCGCCCTTCTGTGAAGGTGAGTACAAGCAGAGCCTGGCAAGGGCCTGACCCCAGGGGGCTGCATGGCCTGGGATCTCAATTCTGGGTTCTGCAGGCCTAAGGAACCAGGTTCCAAACCCAGCTCTTCTGTGTGACGTGGGCAAGTCACTTTCCCTCTCTGAGCTCCAGTGGCTTCACCCTTGCAACAGAGAAAACCATTATCTTGCCCCTTCTCAGTTTGCTTCAAGGCTCAAGTGAGATAGTGGTTATGGAATGAATCTTTCATTTAACAAATATTTGTGTGCCTACAATGTGGCGGCGATGCTTTAGACATAGAAAGTATTTATGATTTCTCCCTGCATCAGTCAGCTTATGAGGATGGAGGGACTAAGTAGGGTAAAGAGCGGTTGGGGGAGAGATTCTAAAACACCTGATCAGGGGCACCTGGGTGGCTCAGCTGGTTAAGCATCTGCCTTCAGCTCAGGTCATGAACCCTAGGACCACCAGGATTGAGCCTCGGGATCTCGCCCCGCACAAGGCTCCCTGCTAGCCGGGAGTCGTCTTCTCCCTCTGTCCCTCACCCCGCTGTGCGCTCTCTCTCTCTCTCTCTCGGCCCCTCTCTCAAATAAATAAATAAAATCTTTTAAAAATTAAAAATAAGACTCCTGACGGCTGTTGGTACTTTGGGTAAAGGTGCTTTCAAAGCCCCCATTTCTTTTGCCCCTCATCCCGGAAGATAGCTATTACTGTTCTAGTTTTATTGATGTAGAAGCTAAAGCTCACTGCCTTTGACCAGGAAGGAGGTCAGAGCATCACCACGTCCACGACAGCCATTACCACTACCCACCCCATCCTTGTCCCTGTGCTGTGTGGACATGAGCCCGGTCTCTTCCTGGGGGTCTGGCAGAGGGCTTCAGCCAGTACTCTCTCTGTCCTCTGGGCGTCCGCAGTCATATACAGTCCAAGAGGACCAGATGGGCTTCAAGCACAGACGTCTGGAGATTGAAGAGCCCTCATTGGACGTCTTGTCTCACGCTATCCTTGTATGGATCAGGAAACAGGGGCGCCTGGGTGGCTCAGTCCTTAAGGGTCTGCCTTAGGCTCAGGTCATGATCCCAGGGTTTTGGAATCTAGCCCTGCATAGGGCTCCCTGCTCAGCAGGGAGCCTGCTTCTCCCTCTCCCCCTCTCCCTGCTTGTGTTCCCTCTCTCGCTGTGTCTTTCTCTGTCAAATAAATAAATAAAATCTTTAAAAAAAAAATCAGGAAACAGAAGCCCAGAGACAGGCAGACGCTTTCTCAAGGTCCTACAGCCTGTGGAAGGCCCTGCCTCTTAACCAGGTGGAGACTTGCCTGCCCATTAAAAGCCAAGTGTGCAGAACGCCCCCTACTGGTGCAGACAGGAA
>LNAC01000035.1:1862040-1894113 GCA_002007465.1 Ailurus styani | reverse complement strand
CGCCTAGATGTCTGAACCTGGGCCAAAAAAGAGGAAAGAGGCCCCCAGTTGGGGGGGGGCACCTCCGTGCAAAGGTTTGCCGGTGGTGTGCATCATCATGGAGGCCCACGCCCTGCCCACATGTGGACCTCTGCTTGCTCACTCTGGCGCCTCCTGAGACCAACCATTCTGCTGCTGAGCTGTTCTGACCACTGACTGGAGTTCTTCCTGCTCTTGAGCTGAAACTGCCCGCCTGAGCCTCCCCCCACTAGTCAGAGTTCTGCTTGTTGTCTGGGGTGCCCTGAACGAGTGTCAGCCCCGCCACTGAGCAGGGGGACTCTATCAGAAGTTTTGCCTGTGGGCAGTCCCGTTTATCCTTCAGAACCCACTCGGATGCTCTCTCTCCTCTGGGAGGTCATCCCTGTCCCTTAAGCAAGACTGACTCCTTTCATTCCCGTTTTCAACCAGTATCTATCAAGCACCTACTAGATGTCAGGCACTTGCAAGGTGCTGGGTAAATTTAGAGCCAAAACCCCTGCCTCAGTGGAGCTGAAAATCTAGGAGAGAGAGAGAAACACTTCAACCACTACCTGCGATAGAAGGTTTTTCTCCAAAAATATCTAACCAAGGTTCACACGCTATGTTTGGTGGTGATGCCTCTTTGGTCTCTGGTCTCTTTTAGTTTAGAATGGTTTACCCCCATCCTGCCTTTTTTTTTTTTAAGTGACAGCAACTTTTTAAAGTGACCAGGCTAGTTGTCTCATAGAATATTCCACACTACAGGGGTGCCTGGCTGGCTCAGTGGGTTAAGTGTCGGCCTTCAGCTCAGGTCATGATCCCAGGTCCTGGGATCCAGCCCCGCATTGGGCTCCCTGCTCAGCGGGGAGTCAGCTTCTCCCTCTCCCTCTGCTGCTTCCCCTGCTTGCGCTCTCTCACTGTCAAACAAATAAATAAAATCTTAAAAAAAAAAAGAATATTCCATACTGTAGATTGGTTTGATGTTCCCCTCATACTGTTGTTTACCTTAATCCTCTAAGCTCTGTATCTCTTGTGCCTGGAAGTTAGGTCAAGAGCAGGGGTTGGCAAGTTTTCTATAAAGCCAACTAAATATTTTTGGCTTTGCGGATCACACAGCCTCTGTTCCAACTATTCGACCCTCATTATAGCATGAAAGCCACCACACAGAATACCTATGCCGCTGGAGCATGGCTATGCTTCGATACAACTTTATTTATGGATAGTGAAATTTGGATTTACCCTAATTATCATATGTCACGCTGTATTATTCTTCGATTTTTTTAAAAAAAGATTTTTATTTGTTTGAGAAAAAGAGAGAGAAAGCAAGTGAGCACGGGTTAGAGGACGGGGGAAGGAGAGGAGCAGAGGGAGACGGACAGGCAGACTCTGAGCTGAGCCGAGCATGGAGCCCAATGTGTGTCCCTGAGATCATGACCTGTCCTCAAATCAAGAGTCCAACACTTAATCGACTGAGCCACCCAGGCACCCCTCTTCCTTTGATTTTTTTGGAACCGCTTAATAATGTAGTGGGAGTCTTCTCATGGCTGCCCAAGTTCAGTCGAATATCACTGATGATTGTTGCTTAAACTGATTATCTAATTGGGGC
Source organism: Ailurus styani (assembly GCA_002007465.1). Classification (NCBI taxonomy): domain Eukaryota; kingdom Metazoa; phylum Chordata; class Mammalia; order Carnivora; family Ailuridae; genus Ailurus; species Ailurus styani. Next base: position 1,892,510 of record LNAC01000035.1, on the reverse strand, counting down.
TGCAAATGGGGGTTTTCTAAGTCTCACGTTCCTTCTAGTGTATTAGTTGGCATTTTTCTGCAAAGAAAAGCTTTCCCTCATCAACTAGGAATGAACTGCAGTTCCTCCTAAGAAGGCAGGATAAATGCTTAATTCTCTAAGGGAAGGTTTTTGGGGTTTTCTTTCTTTCTTTCTTTCTTTTTAAATGGGAAATTCTAGAACCTATTTGTATGCTGCAAGGATAATTCTGTGGAAAGGGAAAGATAGATGATGCTTGAGAGGGGGTTTCAGAAGGTGGAAGTACTCAAAAGGAGAGGGCATATCTGAGCGCCAGTGGGAGGAGGGAAGGTAGAAGACAGAAGAAAGGATGAGAACTGGTCCTCTAGGGAGACAAATACGGCCAGCTTACTGGGAAACCCACTGGAGGATAGCAGGGTCCGGTTCACGTCCTTTTGAGGAGTTATGACCCTGCCTGCCTGCTAGGTGCTTTTCTCCTCCATTCCCAGAGAAGGTGGGTGGTTGGCTTGCTACAGGCTTGGGGACTTCCAGGCAAGTACTCTGGAAGGGGAGGGAGGCAGAGCAGAGCACGGTCTTTGCCAAGGAGGATATAAGGACTGACAGAATCTAGGCTGCTTGAAAACAGAGGCGAGAACAGGAGGAGAGTGATGGCTAGATGGGAAGTGGATGGCAGGTCTCAGCAGGCTTATTGGACTTTGGTATTTGGTTGTGGTATGAGTTTTCAGAATTGTTTGAAAGGAAAATGTGAGTGAGGGGGACTAGAAGAATAGTGTGGGGTTTCAAAAGGCTACGACCTCTTTGTCCGGTGCCCACCAGAGTTCTGTGCCACATAGAGCCCAAAGACTGGAGCCTGATTCCTATTTGAGACCCCAGTGCCCACCCTGGCACAGGGAAGTCACAGGAAAGGTCTGAGGTTTGATGGAATGTCTGAATAAATGATAGCAAACACTTCTATGGCTCTTGCTATGTGCCAAGCACTAGTCTAACACCTCATTGATTTTCCCCAGGGCTCCCATAAAATGGGATCTACTACTATCTCTAATTTACAGATGGAGATACTGAAGCACCGAAAGGTAAAATAATTTGTCCAAGGTCATAGAGCTAGGAAGAGGCAGAGCTGGTCTACAAACCAGGCAGTCTGGGCCCAGAGTCTGTGTCCCTAACCACCAGGTTATTCTGAATGGATGAATGAGAGTCCCAGACTCTGCCTGTCTGCCCCAAGTGACGCTAAGGATCTCTTGAAGTTAGAGTCCTGATCTGATCAAGATAGTCATAGACAATAAACAATGAGCTGAGAAATATACCATTTTAGATTGTGACGACTGCCATGAAGGAGACAAACTAGGTGCCAAGAGCAAGAATGAGGGGACCTCTGTAGATGGGGCGGTCAGGGAAGACTTCTCTGAGGAGGTGACACTTCAGGTCAAAGATAGACAGGAGCCAGTACTATGAAAGGCAAGGAAAAGTGTGAAGAATGAACAGCAGGAAGAATGAACAGCCCATAAGAAGGCCTTGAGGCAAACATTCAATGTTTTTCTGGGAACTGAGAAGGATTCCAGTGTAGCTGAAGAGAAAGATGGCCCAGCTTGGACTGGAGAGGGAGAGGGGGACACGGCACACACGGCCCAGGAGGCCACGACAAAGCACTTATTTTACTATTCTTCATTATCATTGCATTTTATTTTATGTTTATCATTCCAAGAAAACTGGGAAGTAAGCCATGGGAGAATTTTGAGTGAGGAACTTGCATGATCCAGTTTGTATTTCAAAAGCATAAGCAGGGGCACCTGGGTGGCTCAGTGGGTTAAGCATCTGCCTTCGGCTCAGGTCATGATCTCAAGGTCCTGGGATCAAGTCCAATGTCAGGCTCCCTGCTTAGTGGGAAGCCTGCTTCTCCCTCTCCCTCTCCAACCACCCCCACCCACCCCGCCCTGCCACTCATGTTTTCTCTCTCTCACTCACCCTTTCTCTTAAATAAATAAAATCTTTTTTTTAAAGATTTTATTTATTCATTTGACACAGAGAGAGAGATTACAAGTAGGCAGAGAGGCAGGCAGAGAGAGAGGAGAGAGGAGGAAGCAGGCTCCCTGCTGAGCAGAGAGCCTGATGTGGGCCTCGATCCCAGGACCCTGGGATCATGACCTGAGCCGAAGGCAGCGGCGTTAACCCACTGAGCCACCCAGGCGCCCAATAAATAAAATCTTTTTTAAAAAAAGTATAAGCAGTTTTGTTCTATTCATTTGCTTATTCGGTCATTGGTTCTTGAATTTTTTCACTCATTCTTTACCTCTTACCTTCGATTATTTATTTTTTCATCGGTCTTTCATTTGTTCACCTGTTAGTTCCTTTGTTCCTTGATTGATTCATGCATTCCTCTGCCCGGACATCATGCTACTCTGTGTCAGTACTACTCTGGGTGCTGGGAGCGTTGACAAGAGTCAGTCAGTCCCTGCCCTTGAGGAGAACCCAGCAAGCAAGGGTCACCAGGTAGAAGGTGCTGAGTACTCCGCTGGGGATAGGAGAGACAGTCAGGGAAGGCCTCCTGAGGAGCCAGAACTTGAAGGATGACAGAGAGAGCCCGGTAGATTGGGGGATCCTTTTGTCTCATTAATCTCTGCGTCCCCTAAGCCTGGCACCTGGCAGGCAATGATAAATATTTGTTTGTTTGCTTGTTAATTGAACATGTGGACCAAAAGCCAGTTAGGGAATGTTTGCTGGTGGTTGCAGTGCTGCCCAGCTAATGTGGGACCACCATTCCCAAATCCCTGCACGGCACCCCTACCTCCTCCCCTGTGTCTTCCTCCCCGTCCCTCCTTCCATCTTCCTAAGCGAAAAGCATTCTTACCTACATTCCACAGTCATATTGGGACACACCTGAGCCTGCATGCACACGTGCGTGTGCGCACACACACACATACACACAGACGTTCACACACACACCCCTGCTCACACATAGAAACACAGGTGCCTGCAAAATGTGTCCCAGTTGTTGATTACAAAATTGCAGTCATCGATTTCATTGCCTACAATCACACACACACACACACACACACACACACACACATCCGTGCTCACACACCCTCCCTGCCTTCCCCTCATATCCCAGTATGCATACCTCTCCACCAAATAGTCCTCCCACACACACACATCTCCTCCTCCCCAGAGGAGGAGGGATTCTCCTGGTCCTTGGTTTAAGGCTGAAGAAGGAACAGTGGTGGGAGGTGGGACTGAACCCCAGGTGTGTGTTGGGGGGGTCAGGGATCCCTCCTAGTCACATAGGCTGGAAATGTGCTAGAGGATGACACTCAGTTTTTCTAAATCTTGGGTGTGTTGGGGGGAGGGGGAGGCTGACACGCTTTCCCTTCCTCAGTGTGGCCTGAAAAGCAGACTCCTGAGAGAAGGCTCCCCCGCTGCTCCCCACCTTCCTACAGCCCTGCGCCCCCACTTGTCCGGCTCCTGAGGGAGGCAAGGCAAGGTGATCCCATCCGCAGTGGCTCTGGTGACAGCGATCTGAAGTCAACGGGCTGTGGAGAACTTGGGTAAGGCCTGCCCGCATCTGGTCCTCAATTTTCCCAGCCGGGAAAAGGGGATGGGGGTGGGCTTCCATGATAGAGAAAAGTTGCTTCTTAACCTGAAGTCCAATCAGACTAAAACAGCAGGTGCTTCTGGGGCTGAGGCCCCGGGCCCTTTGGAGCGGGCCTTTGGGAAGGCTGTGCTGGGGGCTCCGGTCTGGGGGAGGAGGGGGGTGCAGGGAGAGGGCTGGGAGAGCCCAACCTCCCCTCCGCCCGTCACCCGGGGGGAGGCTGGCAGTGGGGGCGGGCGGGCCTGGGATCTGAGGGCCCCTCCCCGCCTCGGGCAGCCGGCTTGGGGCTGGGGCGTGACTGCGAGTTCTCCCCGCCACCGCCGCCGCAGGGCTTCAATAAGAGAAGTCCGAGGCGGCTTCCTCCTCCCGGCCCAGAGCGGGCGGCGGTCAGAGGCCGGCAGCTCCCCGNCCCCCCCCGCCCCGTCCCCCACAACGTCTGCACTCGCGGCTGCTGGGAACCCGGCCGGCTCGCCTGGGGTCCGTCCGAGGCGGCCTCCCCGGGGACCAGGTAGGCGGCCGTCAGGTGGGACGGGACGGGCCGCGCGGCGCCCCGCCTCCCGTCTGCCCGCGCCCGGGTGGGACGGCTGGGGGGGCGGGGGGGGGCTGAACTGGAGGAGGAGGGACCTCACCCCCGAAAAGGACCTCAGGCGGGAAACCGAGGAGACGTGGAGAAGAACGGATAAAATCTGGGGAGGGCGGGCTGAAGGAATATGAGGACAGCAGAATAAACGGACCCCCGAGAAAGGTCTGGTCGGGAAAACGGAGGGAACCTGTAGAGTGAAATCAACAGAATTTGGGAAGGGGGCGGAGTCAGGGGAGAGGGACTAAGGAGAGCCTCCCAAAGGGGCTGGGGAATAAACTGAGGGGACCTCCGAAGTGAGGATCCGGGGAGAAGCTGAGCGTTCTGGAAGAAGGGAACTAGGGGTGTGTTTTGGGGGGGGTGCTGCTGGGAGGACCAGATGAGGGAGTTTGCTGGAGGAGGCCAAGGAGAACCATTTCTGGAGGATGCAGAACGTGGGGCACGATTCCAGAGCCCAGGAAGTCCCCCTCCCCCAAATCAGCAGAAGTCGAGGGTGAAGCCTGTAGCCTGGGGGGGGGCGGGGAGGCTGCCAAAATTGCAGCCCCCCACACCCTCCCGTGCCCACACTGGTGGGCCGGACCCGGATGGCGAGGGGACTCCTCCAAGGCGCTCGAGGTGTGGGTCCCGGCTTCCTGGGGAAGTCCCCGCCCTCGGCAGGGATGGGCCTCTCTGGGTGCCCCCTTCCCGCCCCCAAGGGCGGTCTCGCTCCACGTTCCCCATGGGATCCGGGAATTGCTGGCAGCCCCGACGGAAATCCTGCTTTTGACCGCAATTGCCCGGAGAGGCTGTCTCCGTAGCAACCAGAGGGTGGAGAGACAGAGCCCCGCTTCGCTGCTGCTGGGCGCGTGGCCCACGCAGCCCTCTTTGGTCCCCCCTCCGCCCCCATTTTAGGCCCTCAGTCAGGGGAAGGTTTCTGGGCAGAGGAGCAAGGCAGTGACGCTCAGTGTTCTGGCAACCTGGGGAGAGGACCTGCAGTCACAGGGCTTAGCCACACTGGGCCCTTGATTGCTGTGTGACTTTAGACAAGTTACGGGGCTTCTCTGGGCCTCATTTTCCTCATTTGAATTATGGGGGGGGGATTATCTTTGTTCCTACTCAGCCTCCATCCCCCACCCCCTTCCCAAATCCCCAGAATCAAGTGCTTTAGAAAGTGGTCTTTGCAGTGTCCTGGAGAGGTTAAGAGTTATTACTGACCTAGACAGGATCCTTTCCTTCACCTTCTCGAAAGCATGGAGGGGGTACAGATAGCCGGTCAGGACCTCCAGGACCAGCGCACAAGTAACATCTATTGAATAAATGTTTGTGGATCCGTTGAAGGCCCACACTGGGCAAGTCAGCAGGTTTGAGGTCTGTCCCCAACGCTTATGGTACCACACCTAGTGAGGCCTGAGTCTTTTGGTACCCTTCCATCTGTGGTGGTAGTGAGAGAGGAGGGCTCTGTTCTCACTTCACAGATAAGAAGAGGGAGCTTGGGGCCCCTGGGTGGCTCAGCTGGTTAAGCAACTGCCTTTGGCTCAGATCATGATCCCAGGGTCCTGGGATGGAGCCCCACCTCAGGCTCCCTGCTCAGCAGGGAGCCTGCTTCTCCCTCTGCCACTCCCCCTGCTAAGCTCTCCTGCTTTCTCTCTGTCAAATAAATAAATACAATCTTAAAAAAAAAAAAAAAAAAAAGGAAGAGGGAACTTCAGCAGTCAAGGACTGATGGGGCCAGAAGTAGAGACTCAGAATCCAGAGCATCTTGTCCCTGACGTGATGGGAGAAGTAGCCAGAGCTGAGGCCTGAGTTCCCTCCCCATCCCTGCTAGACCCCTTGTAGCCTTGCGGATAGGGGGGGACCGGGCAACTGACGAATTGTGGGAGGTGTGGAGTTCATGAGCGGCATGAACCCAGTTGGCCTGAAGCTGCGAGTGAGCTGTCAGAGTGTTTGTGAGTATGGTTTGCGTTTTGAGTGAATGAGCACAAGCCTGTGAGCATATGTGTGGGTGTTTGGGTGTTCTCTACAGACACCTGGAGCTACTGTGGCCAAAGGAAGTGTCTAGGCCTTGGGAGGCTGGGTAGGGGGACCCCAGAGCGCGGGAAGAAGCCAGGGTGCTTTGTGCACCAAGCAGACCACAAGTGGAGAAAATTCAGCGGACACCTTCGGGATCATGTGGGGGATAGAGCTAGTGCGGCAAAGCTAGGGCCCCTCCCTCACGTGCCCCCACCACACGGGGCCCACCAAGTGGTAGAGTCAGACTGGGGTATGTCTTCTTAGGCCCTGGGTGTTAGAGGTGAGGTGTTATAAGGCCTCAAGAAAGAATGATGTGGAGTGGTTAGAGGCTCAATGTGAGGTGAGGCCTCTGTGAAAGTGTTGGGGGTTAGTAAGAGACCCTGGAGTTCAGGGAGGGGCGGAGGGCCTCTGAGGCTGAGGGACTCCGGCCTCTGTGAGGGGATGGGGCACAGCGGGACTGAGACTTGTGCCCTGCCCCTGGCCAGCCCAGAGCCCTGAAGACTAGCCGGAACTCTTGCAGGATGGTGGTTTCCTGATGCTGCCCAAAGTCCCAGTTCCCTCTTTCTTGAAATCCCCCAGGCAACTGAACCAGCTCAGCCCTCCTACCTCACTCTGGGAACTTCTCTTTCTTCCCCGCCCTGCTGCTCCCCCTCCCTGGGCCTTGGAGGGGCCTTCCTCAAGGGAAAGGAGCGGAAGTGAAAGTTCACTGAGCACCAGCTGTGCGCCTGTGCTTTCACATTTGATGCTCAGAAGCAACCCCATGAAGTAGAGATTTATATTCCTATTTTCTAGGCAAAGAAACTACAGCTCAGACAGGTGACTTGACTTCCCCAATGGCTCAAGCTAGTTGTCAGGCCATGTAGAATTAAGCTTAAATCTGTCCCCAGGTCCTGCAGATACTTGGCAGGGGTTAGGGGGGAACAGGACGTCCTGTGTCTACATCAAAGCCCTGACGTGGCTTCGGGAAGCGGGGACCTCAAGAAAGGATCGGTGTGCCTGGGACTCCTATGTTGTGGAGCAGGGCTAGGCCTGAGGCAGGCTCCCTGCTGAGTGGCCAGCTGCCATATGGCAGGGGTGGTAGGTTTCCTTGGCCATGGGCTGGAAATACGATGTATACTCATCAGGGACAGCGTGACCTCCTGCGCAGGCTCTGAAGAACATAGCAACGGTGTGTTCTGAACTCTGGACCTGAATTAATGGGCCTGGCTTTGAATCCCTTGTGGGGCTGTCTGACCTTGAGCAAGTCACTTTCCCCCTTACACACAAGAGGGAGGTGAACTGATAAATGCTCCCGTGGGGGGCATTCTAGCTTTGCTGCTTATGGTTTTCAGCCTCACTTGGCCACTGCACACTGGGCAAGAGGCACATCTCTTCAAGCCTTCCCCACAACAGAAGGTTCAGATGCAAAAACTGAGGCTCGGAGGGCTTATAGTATTCATCCAGGGTCCTAGAGCTAATAATGTAAAATAAAGCACAGGGGCGCCTGGCTGGCTCAGTCGGTAGAGCACCTGACTCTTGATCTGGGAGTCATGAGTTCAAGTCTCATGTGGGGCAGAGAGCTTATTTAAAAAAAAAAAAAAAAAGTAAAAGAACAGGCCTGGGGAGGACCACACAGAGGGAGATGTTGAAGGCAGGAGCACCCTGGTCCAGGGGTGGACCTCAGCTCAAATACCTGCAGTCTGATTTTGACACAGATGAGGCTCTGGAAGCTAACTCGTATCAACCACGTGTTTAAGAGGCATAAACAGACCCAAGTCCCTGCAGTGACTAGAATGCTTGTGGCCTCCCCTCTCTGGGCTGTAATGAGGACTGAGAGCAGGTAGCACAGGGCCTGGCAGGTTATAGGTGCCCTTGAAGGGACATACATTATTGCTTCTTCCCCGGGCTACAAAATAGAACTGTGCTCAGAGTGGGATTGGAGCCAAATGGCTTGGCGTTGCGTTTTTGCCTCCCCTTACTTGCTGTGTGATCTTGGGGAAGTTACTTAACATCTCCGAGACTCAGTTTGCTTATCTGTAAAAGAGGGGTAGTTATAAAAGCTGCTTCCTAGGATAACTAAATGAGATCGTGCATGGGGATTGCTTGGCACAATGCCAGGCACTGAGTAAGTATTTAATAAATTAGGAATGTTAGATTAATAGTTATTGCCACCCAGAGTTCTAGGAAGTCGAATGACTCAGGGCAGAGTTGGTGGCACCACTTAGGATCTGAGGTGGGCAGGGAGGGAGAGTCCTGGGGGCTGTCTGTCTGCTGATGTCTGAGCACAGACAACCCAACCTGCTTCTCCTGCCTTCTCTCCTCTGCCTTTGACCCTTTGGTTCCCTGAGTTTCTCTTAATTTCTACCTTTCTCTTTTTTGGTCTCTGTCTCTCTGTTGTCTTTCTATTTCTCGTTTCTGTCTCTGTTTGTCTCTTTCTTTTTCTGCCTTCCTTGGCAGTGAGCTGCTGGAGTCAGCTAACCCGGGCTCTTGGGGAGCTGATTGTGTGAACCTCTTCCCAGCCCTTCGCTCAAGAAGTCACCTCGGTTACTTGAAATCAGCCATGGTGGGAATATTTATATAACGGAAGTCAGCAAATGCTACAAGTCAGGGCCTTTTTTTCCCTTTGAGAGTCAGTATGCCAGCACACCAGCCTGTGTTTCTCTTTGTCTCTCTGTATCTCTCAGTCTCTGCCTCTCTGTCTCTGCCTTCTCTTTCTCCCTCTCTCCCATCTCTTCCTTTCCACTGACAAAGCCATGTGAGTGTGGTCACATCAAGTGTGGCCACCCATCCCCAATGCTTTGGACCATGCAGATGCCAGACCCTGGGCCCCACTCCCTCACCCCACATACCCCAATCCCTTCAGCATACCGGTGCCCAGAGAGCCATGCCTAGCCCTGGACTTTGGTCCCCAGCAGGCGGGGGAGTACCAAGTCCCGAGAGCTGGTCCCCACTGCCTGTTCCTCCCACTGTCCTCCCTGCCAGGGCTCTTCCTCAGCCCACGGAGCTCTCTGCCTCCTCCTCAGAGGCTAACAGTTTCTGAACACCCCCCCCCAACCCCATTCCAGGCATGCAGCATTTGGGACTCCCATTAGGCCGGCTTAAAAATGCTGTGGAGGGGGTGGTGGCTGGCTGGCTCAGTCGGTGGAGCATGCAACTCTTGATCTCCGGATTGTGACTTCGAGCCCCACGTTGAGCCTACAGCCTACTTAAAAAAAAGAATTAAAAAAAATAAAAATATTGTGGTGATATTTATCTGGGAGGTTTTGGAAGTGGCAACATTGTATCTATGTGGGGGACCCAAGACGTTGTACAGATCCGTGTCTCTTTTAGGGAGGTGCTCTGTGTGGGTCTGTGACTTGGGAGAGTGCTCTGTATATCTCCGTGTGTCCTTCTGGGGGCTCTGTGCCTCTGTGCGTGCTGGCAGGAGTGGCTGTAATTATCCGTGTCTGGGACCAGGCGATGGAGAGAAGTAGCTCAGGCTCTGGAGCCAAATATCAGGATTCATCACGTGTGTGACCTCGGGCCAGTTTCTCAAACTCGCTGTGCCTCAGTTGCCCTATTAATAATAGTAATACGTCAGAGTGTCGTTAGAATAAAACGCAATAATGTATGTCAAGTGTTTAATGCCGTGGCTGGCCCCTCGTGAGAGCTCTGAATCCTGTCTGTGCTGTTCTCGTGGAGAGGCAGTGCGTGTGGTGTGTGGTGTGTGTATGTGCACGTGTGGGTGCAGGTGGGTGAGCACCGGGGTGTCTGTGGTGGGGGATGTGGCTATCCTCGAAGATGTCTGTGTATAGAGGAGCTCAGAGTCTCTGTGAGTTGCTGTGCGCCGCTGAGGTCCTGTGTGCATCCAAGAATGCATCAGGAGGGCTGTGTGGATCTGGGTGTAGGCCCACATTTGCGATGGGTCGGTGTCTTCCTGTGAGAAGACCTCCATTCTCACCCTGTAACCTTGTTTTCTTCTTACTCCCGTCTGTTCCCTCAGCGCCTGAAATCCCTTCCTTCCCTGGGCCCCGGATGCCCCCCTACCTCCACCTATATTCTTTCTCTCCCTGGCCCTGACCAGCCCTCAGTGTCCTGGGGCCTTTCAGACACAGTGGTTGCACCCCAGGGGAGGGGTCCTGAGGTGAAGATCTCAGCAATGGCTTAGTGAACACAGGCTATTTTAGGGTTCTCACCACAGCCCGCCTCGCAGTTCACCAGATGGGTGTCACTCCCCTACACACACCGGAGAACAGTTACAGTGAAGAGTGAGAGGGGCTGGCAGGTCTAGAGTAGGGATCAGGACACCGATGTGACAGAGCCATCAGCTAGGCGGCTGGATCCGGTGGAGCCCGGAAGGCTTCCTGAAAGAGGTGAGTATACGCAGTAGGAGGAGCAGGACCCAGAGAGAAGAGGAGGAGGATGTCCATAAGGGAACTGGACTTGGGGTCAAGAAAGCGGGTCTTCAGCCCCTCTGGGGGAAATCAGGGTTCACTGGGTTGGCCCCGCCCTACTACTCTCCATTCCTCTCACATCTTAAGAAACCCTCTCCCCAACAGTTCCTCTCTGAGTGTTGCAATGGCAGAACTTCTGGTGGGGCGTGGGGAGCCCTTGCTCAATGACCTGCCTGTCCTGTGGCTCAGAGGACATAGCTTTCGGGAAAGTCTCGGCTCATGCGGGGGGCTCCCCGAGGGATCCTGGTGGCCCTGGCTTCTGACCTGGGCCTTTTCCTGATGCGGGGATAGGAGTGAGCTCTGGAGGTAGGTGTCCACCTCCACCTTGCCACCAGGTGTTACCTTGGGCTGCCGGGGCTTCCGGAGCCGAGGGTGGGAGCAGAGGTGGCCTGCAGCGACAGGGGGCCTGGGAGTGAGCTGAGCACGGCGTGATAGAAAGCCAGTGAAAGCGGTGGGTCTGACACAAACAGGTAAGTATCTGGGGAGGACTCCATGTCCCTGAGGTAGCCCACGTGCCTGCATGTGCGTGCGTGTGTGTGTCTGTGCATCAGAGCGTGGCCTTGTGTGAGAATTGGATTGTGTTCATGTGTGGGTGTTGTTGGTGAGCACACTCACGCAAGTGTCCGCTGTGGGTGCTGGTGTGTGACTATGTGCTGGTGTGTGTGCGTGTTGGTGAGGTGGTGTGTCAGGTGGCTATGAGTGTGAGAGAGTTGGTGTGGGCGGTGTGTCCCGTGTGAGGGTGGATGTGTAAGTTCGCCGGGGACGGTGGGAAGGGAAACGGAGGCAGAAGTCATGCTGGGACAGAGCCCAGGCCTGGCTTCCTGAAGAGGGCAGAAGCTGGCAGCTGGCTTGCAGGAGTCTTGGCAGAACCTTCCCCTTCCACGTCCTTCTCTCTCGCCCTCAGGTCTCTGGCCCCTCCCAAGGACCATGCCGCAGCCCCGCTGACCCAGAAGTAGGGGCCTGAAGGGTGAGCAGGGAGAGGGGGGACTGAGGGCTTTGGAAAAGGGGTCAGGAAAAGGGGTGGGGTGACCTTCCTGAGCCCCACAACTCATCCCAGCCCACTCCTCCTCCAAGAGCCCTGTTGCTAGGTAACAGATGGGGGAGCCACAAAGAGGCAGCTTGAGAGGCCAGAGGCTGGACCCACAACAGGAAATGGCCTTGATCCCCCTCCGCAGGGAATCTCCAGGTGCAGACACACAGAGCCTCACACACACTCACACACAAACCTGTCTCGACAACCGGACACGCACATACACAGAGACATTCACACATACTCCCATACACAGAACTACACACACACACACACACACACACGCACGCACGCACACAGGCACATATACTCCCACGCAGGGCTATGCACGTGGTCATACACACGGACACAGAGATACTTACTCACACAGACCACCTGCCTGCACAGATACACACACATACATACACACACACACAGAAGAACACACATACGCACTTGCATAGAAACAGCGTACACACACACTCAGAAGATGTGAACACACACAAAGCCATCACAAACCCAGAGACATATACCCACACCCATATACTCACACAGACACACAAACATTCACAAGAGGCTGCACACGCACAGACACATCCACGGGCAAACTCACAAATACTTAGAGACACACAAAAAGACATGCATATCCAAGCGCTCTGAAGAAGTCACAAAAACACAATGTATTGAAGCAAGAGGAGGCAAAAATCGATCAATAAACACAGCAGGAGCCCAAAGCAGAAAACCAGCCCACTAAGGGTACACATTCGGTCCGCAAACCTACGACAGCAGCTGGGAAGTAGATGCAAAGGTAGCCTGGCCTCGCCTCTACCTTCACCAGGGAGGACCCGAGGGGGGAAACCGCATGCCCGCGTGAGTGTGTGTGCACACGTGTGCAAGCGTGTGTACCCGGTGGGGGGCTATCTGGCAGGGGCCCCAGAGTGAGGCACACCCCGTTCTACAGCAGGGCGCCTGGAATGGGCTGTGTGTTCTGCAAGAAGTTGGAGCCAGGGCTCAAGGAGGATGTTGGCCTGGAAAGGGACTTCAGGGGCAGTGGGGCCACAGACCGCTATGGCCCTGACCCTACTCAGGCCCGGACTGTGTCCTCCTTTGCCCATATCCCCAACTACAACTTCTCCTCTCAGTCCGCCAGCCCCTCCTTCCTCGATGGGGGCGCCATCAGGGGCATCTCAGGTGAGTCTAGTGGTCTGGAGGCAGGCACCGCCTGCCCCTGGGAGAACTCGGGGGAAAGGGAAACATCTTTAGGAGGCTCCAGTATGACGTGGCTCCAGTATGACACCGCCCTGCTTTCAGAGCACGGTCTGAGGGAGAATGTACAGCCCTACCTCAGAAATCCCAGTCTGAGGGGAAGACAGCTCTTCCACCCAGTTCCCATCTGAGAGAGGGCCCCTGATGACAGGCCCAAGAGGGAAGTCTTGGTGGGGAAGAGGAGGACTGGGTGACTTGGGAACTCCCCAGGGTAGGAGGCATGTGGAAGGCATGTGCACTGAATCCACGGGAGGCCAAGCTGTGAAGCCCAAATCAGAAATCTGCTGGACTCCAAAGGCCTTTGGGGACCAGGCGCTGCAGCTATGGGGAGGCACAGAAGCCTGATTGGGGAACAGGACTCTGGGGGGGTGCAGACCCCTTGGAGCCCCTGTCCCGTGCCCGACTCTGCTGAGTAGCCCTGACTCCGCAGGAACTGGGGTGACCCTGTTCATCGCCCTGTATGACTATGAGGCCCGGACAGAGGATGACCTCACCTTCACCAAGGGTGAGAAGTTCCACATTCTGAACAACACGTAAGTAACCAGGCCACCCAGCTCAGGATATGGCCGGGGCTGGAAGCAGGACCCAGAGACGAATCCTGCCTGGTCTCTCAGAAAGCTCCAGCCTAGCTGGGGACACAGATAGATGACAATTACAACTTTGAGTAATCACTACTATGTAGGGGGAGCATGAGGACATACAGGCCCAGAAAGAACACTAAATAGGGTCTTGAGGCTAATGATCAAGGCAGACTTCCTGGAGGAGGTCATTTCTAAGGTGAGACTAGAAAAATGAATAGACGTTGAAGGAAGAGGTGAGAAAAGAGGGAGAGAGAATGAGAGAGCATGAGAATAAATGATACTCCTGGAAACCACCGAGGGGTTCGGTCTTGGTGGATATAAAGCATAAGGTTTAGAATGGACAGAGCAGAAGCTAGAGAGGCAGGGGGAAAGAGATTCTATAGGGTTTTTAAGCCATGTTGAATAATCTGGATTTTATCCAGAAGGAAATATATAGTCCTTGGGGGTAGGAGAGGATTTCAGTGAGGAAGTGACTGAGTTAGCTGTCCACTGCCCACCCAAACCCCACGCCAGCTAAGGAGCCAAAGGCGAAAGCCAGGAGGCCCACAGGTCCCCAGACATGTTGCTTCTGCAGAGAAGAATCTCCTGGGTTAGCTTCAGTGGCTGAGAGCAGAACAGACAAAAGCCCTGGTATGTGTGTGTGTGTGTGTGTCCAAGGTGAGGGACTGGCAGGGCTAGTCTCCACCTGACCCTTCGCATGGCCCTGGCAAGCCCCAGGGTGCTCCAGGGGGCTGGGCTGCCACTGACGCCCTGTGTCCTGTGTCTGCAGTGAGGGTGACTGGTGGGAAGCTCGGTCTCTCGGCTCTGGACAAACCGGCTATATTCCCAGCAACTACGTGGCCCCTGTGGATTCCATCCAGGCTGAAGAGTGAGTAGGGGGTGGGAGGTGGCTCTCCCGGTGGACAGGACAAGACCCTGGAGTCCAAGGCCACTTCTGGGTCACAGCCCCACTCTGAGCCTATCTTCTTACCTATATTTCTATGAGCTCATTGTGAGAATAAGAGAAGACAATAATGAGGTTTATGACAGTAAATAATATTTATGTAGCACTGTCCTATGTTCCGGGCACTATTCAAAGGGCTTTCTGTGTATTAGCAGAATAAGGAACTAATATTATCCTGCTTGATGAATGAAGCAAGTGAGGCACAGGGAAACTAAATATCCTACCCGAGTTCACATGGCTAGTAAGTAGGTGGAGTTGGTATTTGAACCCAGATAGACTGGGGGCACTTGCTAAGCATTATACTTATTGACTCTTAGTGACAACAACAGCATATAAGCTTTAAAAAATTGTAAAATGCTAAACAAATACAAGGGGATATTACTTAGAATTAATTCTGTTAAAGGGGTGCCTGGGTGGCTCAGTCGGTTAAGCATCCGACTCTTTTTTTTTTTTTTAAGATTCATTTATTTATTTTAGAGAGACAGAGCATGAGCAGGAGGAGGGGCAGAAGGAGAGAGAGAGAAAGAGAGAGAAAAGCAGACTTCCCACTGAGCACGGAGCCGGATCCCACAACCCCGAGACCACGACCCCAGCTGAAAACCAAGAGTCAGACACCCAACTGACTGAGCCGCCCAGGCACCCAGCCTCTGACTCTTGATTTCAGCTCAGGTCATGATCTCAGGGTCATGGGATAGAGCCCTGCAGCTGGCTAGGGAGCTGAGCGGAATCTGCTTGTCTCTCTACCTCTACCCCTCCCCCTACTCACGTGTGAGCACTCTCTCTCTCTCTCTCAAATAAATAAATCAAATCTTGGGGAAAAAACGAATTAATTCTGTTAATGAGACAGGAAGTTATCATTCATAGTGGTCATAGTGTACCATTATAACCTAAGATATAACGACAGGGACTTTACCTACCTTGAGTCATTTAATTCTCATAGTCACACTATCGATATTATTCTTGTCCCCATTTTACAGATGAGAAAACCGAGACTCATAAAAAATTTTTTTCCGTGTACACATATATATACATGTATGGGAAAGAAAAGATTGGAGAGACTGCAGAGTGGGAGTCACCAGGACTTGGTGACTAATTTGCCATTGCGTTTGGGGAGTGGGAGGAAGTCAAGAGTGACCCAAAGTCTTCCTGAGGAACTGAGTGGGTGATGGTGTCATTTGCTAAAGTGGGGAACACAGAGGCAGGTATAAGTATCTGGGTTCTGGGGGGGGACTTGTTGGGTTGAGGTTCAGAGAGAGGAACACCCAGGTGGAAGACTGCCAACAATTGGATTCGGCTGTGCTTTGAATGAGAGGAATGAGAGGGGCCCAACCTAGGCCAGGCTAGGCCACTGAATTAGCCCAGAGGACGGGGCATCTTTTCCTAGCTGGCACTAAGGCTCTTTGTTTGCTGTCGCTCTTGCAGAGGGCACTACTGGGCTGGGGTGGGAATCTGGGACTCTTCAGAGTGGAGGTGACAATTAAAACTGCATGGGAGGGTGAAGGATTCGAAGGAGAGCGAGAGAGAGATTGGCCCTAGGACCCAACTTTGGAGAAAGCTGCCTTGAAGGAGAAGTTGCTGTTGGAAAACCAGGCCAAGCCAAGTCAGAGCAGCCAAGAGGGTGAAGGAAAGGTTGCAGGAAACAAGAAAGGGAGTGTCAGAGGCTGCCACTGGATTTGGCAATGGGGGTGACCTTGGTGAGAGATCTCTCTGTGTGAAGTGGGGGTGGGGGCCAGACAGCAGAGCCTGAGAGGGAGTAGGAGGTGAGGAAGTGGAGACCCAAGTGTGAAGTGCTTTTTCAAGTAAAGGGAAGGTGAGAGATAGAGCAGAATGTTGATGGCAAGTTAGTGCTTAGAACAGTTTTGGTGGCAGGGGGTGGAAGAAATAGGGGTATATGTAGAGGTTGGTGGGATGGAGTGGCTGCTGGTGGGGGCTGGTTGGTAGGGGACAGGTGTCCCTGAACAGAGGGGAGTGGTTGGGGTCCTGAGCCCAGAGGCCTTCATGCGGGGAAAGTGGTAGGAGTCATGGAGGAGGGAAGGGGTGATGATGCGGAAGGTGGGACATATGGGGGCTCATGCTTGCGTCCACAGCTTAGAGGCAGTGTCACAAAGCCCTGAGGGGCATTCAGTGCAGTGTCATGGTTAAGAGCAGTGTTGTGGTTAAGAGTGCAGGCCCTCTAGCAGACAACTTGTGTTCCTATTCTGGCAACACTGCTTAAGAGTGTGTAGCCTTGGGCAAGTTGCTTAACCACTAGATATCTGCATTTCCTCATCTGTCTAGTGGGGGCTAATAATAGGACCTACCTCACAACATTGTTATAAGAACATAATAAATACTGGGGCACCTGGGTGGCTCAGTCGGTTAAGTGTCTGCCTTCGGCTCAGGTCATGATTCCAGGGTCCTGGGAACCAGCTCCATATCAGGCTCCCTGCTCGGCCAGAAGCCTGCTTCTCCCTCTCCCAATCCCCTTGCTTGTGTTCCCTCTCTAGCTGTGCTTCTCTCTGTCAACTAAATAAATAAAATCTTAAAAAAAAAAGAACTAAATGAATATAATACGTATTAAAGGAGTATGTGACATAAAATAAGTAGTTATTGTTAAGTTAATTATTAAGGAAGTAACTACTGTCATGGATATTATTGGTGGGGTCAGGGTTTTGAAAAAACTTGGGAGTGTGTCTCATCTACACAGTTCTTCCTGTCCGCCCAGACACACCACTTGCCAATGCCTTCCCTGTTCCCCAAACTGTGCCTAGACCCCAGGTGTGGACTGGCTTATTTATTTATTTATTTATTTATTTATTTATTTTAAAGATTTTATCTATTTATTTGAGAGAGCATGCGCATGGGGGGAAGGGCAGAGAGAGGAAGACTGCATGCATGCATGCATGGGGGGGTGGAGGGACAGAGGGGCAGAGAGAGAGGGAGAGGGAGAAGCAAACTCCCCCACTGAGCAGGAAGCCCAACACATGGGGCACATGTCTCGATCCCAGGACCCTCCAGATCATGACCTGAATCAAAGGCAGACGCTTAACCTTAACCTACTGAGCCACCCAGGTGCCCCAGACTGGCTGATTTAGTAATCAAAGGACATCTGAGTCTGCTATGGCACTTGTGGAACCCCTTCAATCCCCCTGGGGTACTTCCACAGTGGATTTAAGGCTACAGCTCAGTCCCAGGAAGAATATCCAAGACAGAACAGGAACACTTGACACCTGAGGTTGAAGTCAAGTCTTCTAAGAACATCCAAATTTCAGAGAGTGGAGGAAAAGCAGCGGTCGGAGCCAGGCAGAAGCAGTCAGCAAGAGGGGAAGAGAAGCAGCAAAGGCTGTTGTTTGGAAGTCATAGGAGGAAACGGTTTGGGGGTAGGGGTGGATGTGGGGAGAAGGATCTGAGAGATTGCCTGGGTAGTGGGAGATGAACTAGGCTGGGCAGCAAAGAATTTCAGGTAGACCTCATCAACCAGTCCTGCAAGAAGGTCACTTCCCCTTCCCCTGTCTGAGCCTCAATTTCCGCCTTTGCAAAGTTGAGCCCACAGAGGAGCAGTCATGAGATGCATTAAGGAACTGGTAGCACCCTGAGGAGGTTGCTAGTGACTGGGGTCTTAGCCGTTTTAGTTGAAAAGAAATCCAGAGAGCAAAGAGAAGCCTAACATTAACTGGGCACCTACTTCGAGCCCAGAATTCTACATTGCCAGTCTCTGTGCTTCTTATGACCAGGCTATGAAGCTGGTGTAGGAGCCCTGTTTCATGAGTGAGGAAATTGCGTCTTGGCTAGTGAAGTGGTTTTCCCCAGGAGGCTGAATTGGGGATTGAACTGGGTGTCTCTGACTCTTGCTGGCCCTTCCCAACAGGTGGTACTTTGGAAAGATTGGGAGAAAGGATGCAGAGAGGCAGCTGCTCTCCCCGGGGAACCCCCGGGGGGCCTTTCTTATTCGTGAGAGTGAGACTACCAAAGGTGGGAGCCTGGGAAGGGGCAATCGGGAGGCCCAGTCTTTGGGGGGGGCAGCTAGGAGCAGTTGTGAGGGGCTTGGGTCAAGGTCTGGGCCCAGACCTGGACAAGGGTGGAGGGCCAGAGATATGCCTGGGACTGGGTTCAAGGGGGTGTGGACATCTAATTGGGGCCTCTCAGGCTCCAAGATGGAGAGCGAGGAGGAAAGCAGACTTGAAGGGGACCCTTGCCCACAGGTGGCTACTCCCTCTCCATCCGGGATTGGGACCAGTCCAGAGGCGACCATGTGAAGCATTACAAAATCCGAAAGCTGGACACGGGTGGCTACTACATCACCACACGGGCCCAGTTCAACTCCGTGCAGGAGCTGGTGCAGCACTACATTGGTGAGGGCTGGCTTCTAGGACTGGTGTGTGCTTTGGGTCCCTGAGCCAACTGGCTGAGAATTAGGCCCAGAGAAGGAAAGGAGCAGTAGTGGCTGGGGGCAGAACTGGAGCCCAAGTGTTTGGGTTCCCAGCCCAGGGTCCTGCTCTGTAGGATTCCAGAGGAAACGGGTGTGAGGCTGTCCCTGACCAAAGGGCTCCCCCTAATGTCTAGCTGAGCAGGAGGCCAAGTAGACCCGAATTGGAGGATGGGCTTTAGGGTTGAAAGGAAGCTGGGAATCAATGCCCAGGTTTCTGCTTTGGTTAGTTATGCCAAAGGTGAGGTTCATGGAAGGGTGAGGCCTCACGTCCACACCTTGGTGTCGAATCCCCAACTCCATTTCCATCTGTCAGAATCCCATCTTAACCTCGATGGCCCAGCTGGAGGCCACCTCCTGTGGGAAGGACACCAATCCCTGCAGGGATCATCTCTCCCTCTTGGTGTCACCTCCTTCCCTGGGCACCAATATGGTCACTTACTCAGTGGGTCAGGTTGCCTTCTGCCCCAGCCTGTGACCTCACCTGTGGCCTAGTTAATTTCCGCTGATGGGGGATGAGGGGGAGGGGATTGTGCCTGTGCCTGGGATGGGATGAGGAATGTGTGGGGCGTCCTGGCCTGCCTGGGACCTTCAACACCCCCCCACCCCTGCTCCCCAGAGGTGAACGACGGGCTATGCCACCTGCTCACAGTGGCCTGCACCACCATGAAGCCGCAGACAATGGGCCTGGCCAAGGACGCTTGGGAGATCAGCCGCAGCTCCATCGCGCTCGAGCGCCGGCTGGGCACCGGCTGCTTCGGGGACGTGTGGCTGGGTACGGAGGTCCCGGGGGCGGGGCGAGGGCTTGGGACATCGGGGAGCCGGTGCTGACGACCCACGACCACCTGGCAGGCATGTGGAACGGTAGCACGAAGGTGGCGGTGAAGACCCTGAAGCCGGGAACCATGTCCCCGAAGGCTTTCCTGGCGGAGGCGCAGATCATGAAGATGCTGCGGCACGACAAGCTGGTGCAGCTGTACGCCGTGGTGTCGGAGGAGCCCATCTACATCGTGACCGAGTTCATGTGCCACGGTGAGGGGCGGGGTCAGGAGGCGGAGTCTGGGGGCCGGGACTTGGGGCGAAGTTCAGATGGGTGTCTCTGGGGGAGGGACCTGAGTGGCGATCTGTGATGGGACAGGGGACTTTGAGCAAGAGTCGCAGAGGGATGAGTGAAACCACGTGAGTCCTGGGAGTGGGGGCGGGTCCAAGTTTAGACAGGCGGCGACTGGGGGCGGAGCCTCGGCTGTGTGGGGGTGGGTCTCCGCTGGTGGGAGGGCTTGGACGCATGAAGACCGAGTCTGCGGAGGAAGGATCTGGGGCACAGTCTGAATGGGTCGTGTCTTGGGGGTCGGAGGAGGAGAAGAAACGAGCTGTGGGCAGAGTCTGGGTGTCTGTGGGAGAGAGTCCCGGGTGAGATCTGTGCGGGGTTGCGGCAGCAGGCTGGATCCTGAGTGGGGGCGGGTCTAAGTGAGAGGGCGGGGACAGGGGCGGGGCCAAGCTCTGGGAGATGGGAACAGGATAGGGGCGGAGCCAAGCGAGGGAAGGCTGGCCTGGAGCTGGGGGTAGTCTAGCTGCTGATTTCTGAGTTCCTTTCCTCAGGGAGCTTGCTGGAGTTCCTCAAGGACCGGGAAGGCCAGGATTTGACACTGCCCCAGTTGGTGGACATGGCAGCCCAGGTAAACTGGAACAGCAGCCTTTATATCAGACTGCCCTCCCGTTAACCTCCACAAATCCCTGTGCCCTCAAACACCTGCCCTACCCCTGGAAGTACACACAGTCCCATCCAGTGGATCATCTGTGCGACCTGAGACAGGGCACTGCCCGTCGCTGTGCCCCATCTGGAAAGTGGGGTTTTCAAGTGATCTGTCACACAAGTCGTGGTGTTCCCATTTCTCCATAACTTGGCCCCGTAGGTGGCTGAGGGCATGGCCTACATGGAACGCATGAACTACATCCACCGTGACCTGAGGGCAGCCAACATCCTTGTTGGGGAACGGCTGGTGTGCAAGATCGCTGATTTTGGGCTGGCCCGTCTCATTGAGGATGATGAGTACAACCCCCAGCAAGGTGCCGTGCCTCTCCTTACCTTCCAAGAGCTCCCCGGTGCACCAAGGGGCTGTCACGGGGCCCCACATATTCAGGAGCCGTTCTCTCCACTCCCAGCATCTGGGATACATCCATCTTGATGTAGTAGAAGAAGCAACTCTAGGTTTGAATCCCAGCTCCTCTACTTACTAGCCAAGTGGCCTTGGGCAAGTCACCTGACCTCTGTGAGCTATTTTTTTCTCATATCTAAAATGAAAATATGCAGAGAAAAGTAAGTCAGCAGATATTTATCAAGCACCTAGTATATGCCAGGCACTACTATAATTCTCAAGGGAAAGACAGTAGAGTGTAATGGTGTGAACTCCATAGCCAGAATGTCTGGGAATGAATCCTAGCCACTTCAAAGCTCTGTGATGTGGGCAAGTCACTTAACTAGTCAGTGCCTGCTTTTCCAAATCTGTACAATGGGGATAATAATAGTATATATCTCGTGGGGTTTCTGTTTTTTGTGAGGTTAAATGAGTTAATGCCAGTAAATCACTTTAAAGCAGTATCTGGCAGGGGCGCCTAGCTGGCATGGTTGGAAGAGCATGCAACTCTTGATTTCAGGGTCATGAGTTTTTGAAAGTTTATTTATTTCAGTAATCTCTACAGCCCACATGGGGCTCTAACTCACAACCCCAAGATCAAAAGTCACAAGCTCTTCTGACTGAGCCAGCCAGGCATGCCAACATGCCATTCTCTTAATTCAGCTGTTCCCAAGACCTCCTCAATGACTTCCCCTTCTCTCCCAATCTCTCCAGGAGCCAAGTTTCCCATCAAGTGGACAGCCCCGGAGGCTGCTCTCTTTGGCAGATTCACCATCAAGTCAGACGTGTGGTCCTTTGGGATCCTGCTCACTGAACTCATCAGCAAGGGCCGAGTCCCCTACCCAGGTTTGCTGGGGTGGGCGGTCATGGGGAAGGCTTCCTCCTGGTTTCCTCTTTGGGCGGGGCTAGGCCCCCTGACTGACGGAGCCCCTTCCTCCAGGCATGAATAACCGGGAAGTGTTGGAACAGGTGGAGCATGGCTACCACATGCCTTGCCCCCCAGGCTGCCCAGCGTCCCTATATGAAGCCATGGAGCAGACCTGGCGTCTGGATCCAGAGGAGAGGCCTACCTTCGAATACCTGCAGTCCTTCCTTGAGGACTACTTCACCTCCACAGAACCCCAGTACCAGCCTGGGGATCAGACATAGCCTGTTTGGGTATCCACCACCTTTCTGGGGTGCCCACCAATCCCTTCCAGTCCCCAGGGCTCTGGTCCCAAAGCCCCCAGACTTAGAACCCTATAGGATCCTAGTGTGTCAGAACAAGCAGGTTGCTCTGACACCACCTAGGGCAACCCACTCATTTTAAAGATGGGGCCAGGCCAGGCTTAGAGATCATCCCTCACTCTGGCCCCAAAGCACTATTTCTCCCCTTCCCACTTAGGCTCCTACCTCTAAACTCTCTTCCCACCTCTCCCCCAAAAGAAATACTCAGACTTTGTCTAGTTATTTATAAAACTGTATATCCTTTCCCTCACTTACCTCCTATCCCTGCTTTTTTACCATATCATCCCACCCTGAGTTCACCTCCTACTCAATTCTCTTGTGTCTGAAAGTTGCAAAGACAGGGAAAGTTTTTGCTGGATCCCTTTCCTGCTGGGTGGACACTGTGGTCCAGGACTGGGGTCCAAGCCCGGGATGAGGGAGAGGCTTGCTGAGGGCCCACCGCCTCTCTGAATCATGTGTGTGTTTATTGCTTTTTGTAAATAAGAAAAGTGACAATGTGAATCCTTGAGCCATGAAAATCCCTTCTGTTAGGGGGAACGGTGGCCAGAGGAAGGTGAGGGTGATTGCTTTGGCTGCTGGGAGGAGGGGTTGAACACAGAAAACTGACCGTGTGTTTTGGGGTACCCGGAAGTCCTGATGCTTGTCCCCATGTGAATTTAGGACAAGTTGAGAGATGAATACAGAAGATAGGCAACTGGAGCTCAAAATGTCCCCTTCGTTACTGAAGTGGCTTTCAATCTGTGTGTCTTGGGTCTGCTAATTCCCTACTTGATTTCAGCAGATATATCATCCATCACTGGCACAAGAGCAGAACCTACTAGGCCTCTCTTGACAGGGGCAGTGGGGAAGACCACAATGGACTCTCTGCAGCTCCCCAAGAAAAGGACAGAAGGGAGGGGAAGGGAGAGAGGTCTGAGAGCTAGCCTAGCTCATTCGATTTCACTCCAGGCAACTCTGCCCCCTAGGGGGTTTTGGAGAGGGTTGAAGGAAGTTTTGCTGGGTCATGAGGACTGGGGGCTCCTATTGCCATGTAGTGGAACAGGGATTGGGGGTACAAACAGCCTGCCAGGCACCTGTGCAATGAAGAATTGTCCTGTCTCCTTGCTGCCGCTGTGAGAGACTCTGGCCGCTGATGTGCCTCCAGGTGGAAACAAAAGGAACAGGGAATAAGGGTTCCCACCTGTCCCATCAGGAGGTCATGGACCCCTGACTTCCGAAGGGAATGGACTGGGTTGGGGGGGGTCGGAGAGAGTCTGGGAGCTAGGAGTTACTGCTGCAACTGGCAGTTACTAAGCACTAACTCTGGGAAGGGCCCTTTGCTAGGCAGGACCCCAGACTGGTCTCTGTCCCAGAGGAGTTCACGGCCAGACCGGGGAGAAAAAGTAATAATAATAACTCACTTACTAAGTGCTGCATGCCAGAATGTGTTTACATCCATCTTCTCATTTAATCCAGTTCTGAGTCTGGTTCTATGACCTGCCCCCATTGACAGATGAGGAAACTGAGGCTCCGGGGTTACATGGTATACCAAGGTCACACAGGTGCATGTGACTGAGCTGCGACGTGAACCCAGGTCTCATACCAAGGCCCACGATCTTTCTAGACTCTGGGCTTTGGGAAGAGATCTAATCTGCCCCGGGTAGATATTTGGAGGATCCTCCCCCCACCCCAGACGTTGGTAGAAAGGTTCCCTGGAAATGCCCCCACGTTGAGTATCCTAAGGAAAGGGGACAAGGTGGCCAATGCAGATTGAGTTCCCGTGCTGAGCCCCATCTTGGGGACCGCTGAATGGGGGCAGTAAGATGAAGAGACGCCAAGAGGCTGCTGAGAGAGGTGGTCCCAGGGATGGTTGCCTAAGCTCTGCACACTCAAACTCAGGGGCCGTGGCTTCCCGAGAGCGTCTCTGGCTGACTGAACTCACACGAGCCTGACACACAAGCCAGAGGCTGAATGTGCCCACCACCAAGGAGTAAGCAGATCAGAGCTTCACTCTGGAGCTGCACAGCCTGGTGTGAAGCTTGCCTCCACCACTCGCTCACTGTGTGACTTGGGGCAGGTTACTAATCTCTCCAAGCCTCAGTTTCCTCCTCTGTGAAATGGCAATAAAATATCCAGCTCCTGTTCGCCCTTTCTGTCACTACCATTTACAGATTACGTATTCTCTGCTGGGCATCCCGCTAAGTGCTTGCCGCCACTGAAGCTTCACAGAACCCCACAAGGAGAAGGCTGTTGTATCTTCGTTCTACTCGTGAGGAAATTGAGGCACAGCGAAGTAGACAGTTTTAAGTAGTAGGGCAGGGGCTTGAACCAGGTCCTGTGACTCCAAAATCAGTGTTCTTAGTCCGTATAACTCTGTATAGTCTTTCTCCTGGGACCAGAATATTCTTGCCTGTCCGACGGAGCTAAGCCTAGTACCTGGACACCTATTTAGTTTAAATGAAGACCCAGCAGAATAGTGAACCTCCTGGAGTTGACCCTCGGTGCTCCGCAGCAGAGACCAGAGCCCCCACTGCGCCTGGAATTCCTGTTTCTACTGGTTTCCTACCCTCCCTCTGGTGTAGCCGAATGAATTCTCCCTTGCACCCCCTTTTCTGTGCATCCTTCTGTTCCCTTCTGATAGAGCACAATGCAATTGATTAGGCCTCTGTTTTCTCAATTTCAATCACATCCTGGCCCTGTCTCCCTGAGATTACAGGCGGGTCACCTTGATTGCGGTTTCCACCGTTCACAAAACTCTTTAGTCGTTTACAAAACCATCTCTCGCCTCATTCACTCCCCCACCTGGCTCTTCTCCTCTGTGATGCTGTGTGGATTTTACTGGCTTAAGACTCAGAGGGCAATTTTATTTCCAAGTTCGTGGTGGGGGAGGAGGACATGTAATTGACGAATGCTGGGTGTTTCACATGCATCATCTAATTTGATCCTCACTATGAGGCTGTGCAGAAATGTGATTATTCCCTTTGTACAAAAGAGGAAATGGAGACTCCGAGAGGCTACAACATTTGCCCAAGGTCACACAGCTGAATGGTAGAGTCAGGACTTGAGCCCTAGCACTTCAAAGGCTCTTGCATCCCACTGTGTCATAGTCTCTAATTTGATGGAGCAGCATGGGAACATGTAATACCAACCTAGATTCAAGTTCCGGGAGGGCATGGTGCAGATAGGGGTCTGGAGAAGCCCCATACATGCCGAGGATTATATTCATGAAAGAACCAAGTCATTTAGTAATTTTGCCCACATTTACTGATGCCTCCTATAAGCTAGTCCTGACCAGGAGGCAGAACAGTAAACGATTACAACACTTAGGGGCAAGGTCAGTCTGGAGGCCAAGGGAGACTTCTTGGAGGATGTAAAAGAAAAGTCTCTCTGATGAAGCAGCCAGAGGATGAGATCATCTCCCATGGAGGGAACAGCATGTGCAAAGGCTCAGAGATATGGTAGAGCAAGGCCAAGTCAGGCAAGTGCAAATAATTATGTATGAGAGGATTCAGGGTGCAGGTGAGACATTGAAGAAGTTTGGGGGGTCAGAAGCAAAAGGCAAAAGGGTAAAAAATCCAAGGGGTATGGCCCCCGAGTCGTGGAGAAAAGTCACAGAAGAAATCTGGGGGGTGGCCAGGACTTACTGGGGGTGTCTATACTGGATCCTATTGTTTTGGTACTGAGTTGGGTGGATCTACTATCTACTCCAGTAGTTCTCTCCCCCTCCCCATTTTACACACACACACACACACACACACACACACACACACACACACACACACACACACACACACACACACACACACACACACACCAGCTCCTGGACCGTCCTACAGTGATGTCCATGCTCCCTCTAGTGTCCACTCTGGGTACTACACCCAGAGCTTCAGGAAACTTTCCCCTCGCAGGGGAAGACTAGGTCCCTTTAGGAACTTCCCTCCAAAGGGTGGGAGAGAAGACACAGTTCCTGCTCTCTTAATGGTAGTGAGGAGAATAGGACAGGCACAGGCTGAAAATGACGATAAGGGTCGGGTCCTAACTTAGCTGGACATGGGGAAGTCTGGAAGGCTTCTCAGTGGAGGTGTTTCTTCACCAGAGACTTGCAAAGGGAGTAATGGTTTGCTTGGAAAAGAAGGAAGAGAAGGATGTTCTAGACTTGACAGAATTAAGTGAGCTCAGAGGGGACGGTACAGGGAGTTACAATTAGGTAAGTGAGACTGGAGTGTAAAATTTGAGGGGCTTTAGTGGCTAAAGATGAAGATAACCAGGTAGGCATGGGGCATGTCTGCCATGCCTTCAGGCTAGGATTCTAAGCCTTGGACAATGGGAAGCCACAGGATTTTGAGCAGGGGAGTAACACAGTCAGATTCATTTTTCAGAATAAACCCTCTGTGACCAATGCAGAGGAAGGATGGGAGGGGAAGAGGTAGGACAGGGATGTACCTCGTGATACAAAGAACCACACCACATCACACTAACAGGAGGATACACAGCTTTGAGCAGGTCTGTGAACCATCTATATGGACACATGTGATGTCACCTACAGACATGTCAGTGGAATTCCAGGCTGAGCACCCACAGACAAATAAATCCATACTGATACACACTCAGGCGCATAACTCGGGTCCTTGAGCCCAAGGGAAACCAAGGACATACAATTACCTCCAGACACAGGCTGACAGTGAGAACCACACATACCATACCCTGACAGACCCAGGAATTCTCTCTCACCCAAACCCACACACGCGCGCACGCGCGCGCACACACACACACACACGCAATGTGGCCGTAAAGGGCCCTACCCTGCCCCCTTCAGTGCCCCCATTCCCTCCTCCCACCCCTGTCCTCCACCACCTCCAGCAGGAACAAAGCTGACCTTTGCCCTCTGGCCTCTGGCCTCTCCTCCCACACCCCCTGCCCAGAGGGAGGAGCTGTTTGAAGTCTGGGCTGCAGCTGGGGTTTCCTGTTGCCTGGAGGAATGTGGGAGGACTTGCCAGGGGGAGGGGCTACCCAGGAGGAGGGATAATGGGGGCCTGGGGGCCTTAGTTCCCACTGTACCATAACGAGGAGGGGCTTCCTGCTTCCAGGGTCTCTAGGGCCCCAGCTCTGAGCTGTTCCCATCCCGAGGAGGGGAAGACCAAGGCCATAGCGGCTCTAGTCCGTTGGGTCTCTTGATCCTGGATCTGTAGTTCAGAGTCTTAGAAGAGTTCCTCAACCTCTCTTGGCCTCAGTTTCTCCTTCTGTGGACTGGGCTGAACCACTCTCTAGCAAACCACACCTCCCCTGAGGTGAGCTCCAAGAGTGGGGCTAGCCCTAGAATTTCTGTCATAGGGGAAGGCAGTGGCCATGCCCACCCAATGCTCACTTCACTCTGCCCTTTCCATGAGCCCCAAGGGCCTGGCTCCAGGCTGCTGTGACGTCTGAGTTATTGTCATTGTTATTCTCAGGACTCAGTCCCTCAGCTTGACAGTTTTCAAAGTGCTTATCCTTGTGCTCAGTAAATCTTCACAACCCTGCCTGTAAGACAGAGAAGGAATTACTCCTCTATTTTACACACAGGGGAACTGAGACTCGGAAAGGTGAAGGACACGGGAGTCCGTGAAGAATCAGAACCAGGTCTGTCTGCTTCCTATGCCACAGGGCCTCCTAACCCTATAGCCTCACAATCTCACCTCCACTTTCTAGGGTTCAGTGATACCACCGTCTGCTACATTGAAACCAAAATGGCTGGAGTGAGTTGAGCCCAGAAAGGGATGACGCAGGCTCTTCCAGAACCTGGGTCCTCTCCTTCAAGATTGCCTTCTGGGGGAGCTTACAGCTGGGGATTGTGGGGACTCTGACGCTATTTCTGAGGACTGGGTAGCCCCCTTTTAGACTGCGGCTACTGGAGCAGACGTGACGATTCGACACTAGGTGGCGGCAGCAGCCCATGGGAAGAATCAGTCGGAGTTTGTCTGGGAAGACCTCCCCCCCATCCACCCACCCGACATAATTTAGAGAAGCTCCAAGAGAAAGACCAGCCTCTAAATGACAGGAAAACCCGGTAATGCCTGGTGTCCCACGATGCTCAATACCTGAGGGGCTTATAGTAGCCTCCCTGTCCAGCTGAAACAGCCTGGATGCAAGGCGTGAGCTTGGAAAACACAACCTAACTTCTCTTACTCTCTCTTTCCAGGCGCCATGGCCCACCCAGCTGATCTTCCCCTCTGCACCTCATCATTAAATCTCTCCCCTCTCGTGCCTTTCCCAAATTCCTCTTCATCTCAATCTACCTGGGGTTTCCCATCTCCCCTAAAACACCCAACTTCCTCCCAAAACTTGAATCAGACTAGGTAGGCTCTTCAAGCTCTATGGAAAAGCCTAAGGAGTAAACATGTATGTGTGCATGGTGGGGGGGGGGTGGTAAAAAAAAGGAGAACCTGAGCCTCTTCTATCCCCCCAATGCTAAATTCTCTCCCATGGGGTACCAGCTAGAGCAAGATGCCAAAGCCTCAGCTATTTGCAATAACTTTAGACTCAGGCTTTGGACCCAAAAGGGCCCCCCCAACAACTTAAACCAATGCTTTCATTAATATCTGATCTTATAATACTTCCCATTCAATGAAGAAGTCTTTGAAGCCACAGTTTGTCTGCAAAGAGGAGCTGCTTCCAAATGGGGGTCCCTCCAGCAGGCCATGCCAGCCCCCTGATGCCAGATAAATAGGTAGACTAATGGTTAGACTGCTTAGAACCCTAGATCTCTCTCATTGCTGCTGCCCTCCTAGTCCCTCCCCCATCAAAGGGCCGATAGACAGTGCCCCCCAGAAACCTCTTCTTTTGCCCTTTGGGGTTTCAGACTGTCCTAAAGGAGATGCTTGGGAGGGGAGAGGTGTAGGGAAGGTGGTGACAGGGAACTGTAGTTGGAGAACTGTCACCACCTGCCTTTCTCACATTCTGGCCATCCCCCTGCAGGGCCAAAGGAGGAGTCAGAAACAGGTGGCCCAAGAACAAAGGCACTTGTGGAGGAACTTTAGATGGAGGGGCAAGACAGACAAAGCCAGCACACACAGGGCCAAGTTCAGACACACAGAGGAAATGGGACTAGCAGAGTACCAGTCAGGGCTGATGTTGGTAGATACTAAGGACAGGACAGTGATCTGCATTATTCCTCTTGGTGTCCTGGTGTCCCCTGTGAGCCCTGCATATCTCAGTTAACATCTGTTGAATTAAAGTACCAAGGGAGGACACTGGGTATGTACTGGAGGACGCTGGGAGTGAAGATCAGAGACCTGGGAGTCACAACCCTCTGCTATGGCCCAGAGGTTAAGCAGTGGGCTTCGGGATCAGACCATCCCTGTCCGGCTCCCAAATGAGGAAACCTGGGCCTCACTGCCCTCATCTCTAAAATGGAAATGGCAATCGCACCATTTCACCGGGTCTTTGTGGACGGAGGGGCTCTGCTGTGTCCAGTAAATGGCAGCAGCAGCAGCAGTTTCCCTTCCCTGGCTGTCCAGCTACTTCCCCCTTGGTAACCGGGCCCAGGCAGGGCACATTCCCATCTGTGGAGATCGGCCAGGCAGGGGGCCTGGAGCTAGGGGCTGGAAAACAGATGTGACCTGAAGAGGAGGTAGGTGAAAGTGCTGAGCCCAGCCCCCCTGGCCGCAGCAGGAGCTCTGAACTGTTGAATCCGAATCTTGCTTCCTGACACAACCAAAATGCTCAGTTGAATTCAGGAAGGGGGAGGGGTGCTACTTGTGGATTAGCCAGGACTTCTGTGCGCCGGTCACCCTTGGACTTCTAGGAAAACTAGGAGTTGGAGGGGCTCAACCTAGAGCTTAGAGCTTGGGACGAAGATCCCTGAATGAGGAGGAAACAGTGGTGGGGCTTTGAGGTGTCCGGAGCAGCGCTCGCGTCAGAACGTCGTGCTTTACTCAGTAGGAAACCTTTTCAGGAAGGGAGGACATCCCCAGACTCAGAAAGCCGGTCCTCCCCTCTGTCTTCTTCGTCTATCATTTAATTGGGGCGCCCCAGAAAGTCGCAGGCCCTTTGGCTAATCCCTTGATTCCCTATTCGACTCATTCCATTCTCAGACCCCGCCCCTTCGCTCCCACCCGCAACCTCCGTTCAAGCCAGAGCCCCCCCCCCGCGCCCCACAGGGAACAAGGAACGAGGGAAACATCCCTAGTCCTTCGGGAGAGCCAGCACACTTGGTAAACGGAGGACGCGCCCCACTCCCCCACGAGGGGCCCGCGCGCAGTCCCCGCGGGTTCCGGGCCGCGCCGTCGGGGCAGCCGGCTCGGCCCCGCCCGCCCAGCACGCCGAGCGGCCGGGGTGGGGACTACAAGTCCCGGCGTGCCGCGCGCGCACTCCCCCCTGGGGTTCCGG
>LNAC01000035.1:1835606-1850123 GCA_002007465.1 Ailurus styani | reverse complement strand
GGGGGGGGGGGGGGTGGGCGGGGGATGTTTGGGAAAGTGGTTGCGGCTGAGAGGTTGCCATGGCGATGCTGCAGGATGCCGAGCTGAAGTGGGGGTCCTACAGGGTCTCTGGGGCCCCCAGCTCCACACCCCTGTGGTCTTCTCCTCCCCGTCTCCTGTCCCCCACCCAGATGCCTGTCAGGCGGCTTCGGTGACAGGCCGGGTGGGTGACAGGTGGTGCAGGTGATGGGCTGGGTGGGTGACGAGCTGGGTGGGTGACAGGTGGTGCGGGTGCGAGGCAGGCAGGTGACAAGCTGGGTGGTGACGGGCCCTGCTGATGACAGGCAGGGGGTGTGGTTGGCGAGGATGCCGTCTCCTGGCTGGTGGCCTGTTGCAGCCCCCCACCCTCATGCGTGTGCACACACATAGACTCTGGGCTCAGAGCTTGGGGCTAAGATACTAATGAGGCTTATTACGTGTGGAGGGGCAGGTGCCCAGGCTCACTAATGAGAGACCTTTAACAAATAGGGGAGACAGCTGGGGGCTTCAAGGAATTTGGCTGGCCCTCCTGAGCTGAGGCCCTGATGGCTCTCTCTCCAGCCAGGTTGGGACCCCTCCTCCCCTCCCCCGAGGCTGCTTGGGTTTATGTTAGTGCTACCATGATGTTATAGCTACCATCGTACCATCAAGCATTTCCTCCCCTGCACCAAACCCTTAGGTGCATGTTCTCATTTCAACTCGACCAGTTACAGGAGGGAGGCCCTATTACCCATTCTACAGATGCATAAACTGAGGCTGAGAGAAGGCAAGGGACTTTTAACAGGGTTTCTGGTGCAGCTGGAATTTTTTTTTTTTTAAAGATTTTATTTATTCATTTTGACGCAGAGAGAGAGATTACAAGTAGGCAGAGAGGCAGGCAGAGAGGAGAGAGGAGGAAGCAGGCTCCCTGCTGAGCAGAGAGCCCGATGTGGGCCTCGATCCCAGGACCCTGGGATCATGACCTGAGCCGAAGGCAGCGGCTTTAACCCACTGAGCCACCCAGGCGCCCTGCAGCTGGAATTTTAATTCAGGTCTTAATGTCCCCAGAGAACATGCCCTTAACCACCCCACCAAGAAAACTCAGGTCTTGGTCCAGACACAGACCCTCTTTCAGGGCCTCAGTTTTGCTCTTCTGGAAAATGGATCTGTGGTAGAGGGGTACTCACCATAATCTCATCGATTCTGACTTGGGTGGCTTCGGGGGACTCCACCAGGTAGCTGCCTCAGTGTCACCCCATGTGGCCCAGATTCTGGCCTGGTGAGAGGGCAGGGCAAAATGCTGAGGGAGCTGAGCTGAAGAGGGGACACCTGGGATGTGTGAGCCACTTCCTGCATCGTGTGGTGGCGAGGCCGAGGAGGCCTGGAGAGGAGCAGCAACCGCCCAAGGTCACACACCAGGTGCACTGGAGGGCCCTGTGGGATCCCATGTCTCCTGGCCTCTTGAAAGGGCGGGGCTGGGTGTGGCGCTTGGCTGGGAGGCCACCCCCTCCTGGGCCCCACCCAACAGCCTTAGCTTCTTCCCCGGAGCTTGGGAGCCCCTAGCTCTTAGGAGGGTGTAGGGGGCTGTTGGCTGCCTCTTTAGGGCCATGCCCCCTCCCCATCAATCTGGGTCCCTAGTGTCAGTTGAGCCCCTCCCTTTGGAACCCATTGGGGTGGAAACTCCCTGGCAACAGCTGATGGATGGGTTAGGGCCCTGACATTGGCCTGGGGCCACAGCATGACCCTGGAGGGACTGGGCTGGGGCTGGGGGCTTAGAGGGGAATTTAAGAGAGAAGAATTAGGCTCATAAATCTTGGAGCAACTCAGTTCTCCTCCTCCTCGGCCTTAATCTCTTACCAAACCTGCTCTCCAGCTGCGCATCCAAGGCTGGGGGTTGAGGGATTCCACCTTCCCATTCCCTTTACCCTCCAACTGATGCGCAGCCCCTCCTGAAGTCGCACCCCCAAGAAGGAAGAAAGAGTTGCAGCCATTGCTGCTGGGTAGGATTAAGACCTTTTGTGTCCAGACTACTGGATTTGGCCTCTGATTTGTAGTGGCAGGTAGGGCAGAAGGCTTCGATGCCTCAGTTTCCCCCAGCCGTGAGTTTGAAATCCTCTCTTGGTGCCTGTCCGATCAATCAGGAAGGAGCATTAAGACCAAGAGGGATTTCGCAGCTGCAGGACACAAGGCCCTGTCCTCAGAAGCCCCAGTCTGAGATGAGAAGCACAGCCCTGGCCTTGGGAGCCCTCAAACCCAGAGGTGAGGTCTAGAACCCAGGCTGGGCGTGTGCTGAGGTTCAGGTGGGGAGTGGGTGGTGCTGGGTGGCTGGCCTGTGATGGCTTTCTGAAGCAAAAGCTTTGGCTAGGGGGAGGCCCGAGGAACGGCTGGGGGGAGTTGGGGGGGGTTGCCTAGGGTCTTGGAGAGCCATCTTTGGGTGGGGGGTGCTGGAAGTGTCTGGCTTTCCCACAGGCCTGGGCAGCAATAAGCTGGAGTTCTAGGGCCTTCCTCGCTCCCCAGGGAACCCACTGCTGCCTGGCCCTGGGGACCCAGGCGTCCTGGCGGGTGAGGGCGGGTCTCCAGCAGGCGCCCTGCCAAACCCCGCAGCCTGCTCACCAGGAATCTTGTTGCTGAGAGATGGAAAATCCCGGCTGGGCCTGCAGCTCATCCCTCCCCTCCGGGAGGAGGAGGGGCCCAAAGATTCCTTCCTGCATTTCCCCCCTCCCATCTGGGGCAGGGCTCTCCTTGGTAGTGGGTGGGGCTGGGGGGCCCAGGACAGGCCTCTAAGGCTCTCGGTCACATGTCCTGGAGCCCAGCCCAGCCCGCAGTGGGCACCAGGGCACTCTGGAGGCAGAATGGGCCTGATGCCGCTGAGGAGAGGTGGGGGTGGGGTGCCGAAGCCAGAGGGGGCATGGATGGGGTCCAAGCCTGGCCCTGGCCCCACTGGCTCCCCCAGGGCGGAGGGTGAAGAGTTGGTTCTCTCCTTGGACAGGAAGACGAATGATCCCATTATGGGAGCGTGATTTTATTCCACGTGTCACGGAGTCTGAGATTAACTTGCTCACCAGTCTGTGACAAACCCCTCACACCCTCACACCCAACACACACACACATACACGCACAGAGACACACACATATCCTTGGTCTTACGAACGCACATCCCACAGGCACAGATAAACATTTCCGTAATACAACACACAGCAGAGCCTCACACACAGAGACACAAGCAGACACTCACGCTTAGCTCTAGACCCACAGCCTCGAAAGCACAACATTCCCTCACACCGAGGCCACACAGACCCACGGCTCCGAACAGGCAGCCCAGAGGGATGCTCGCAGCCCTACCGAGACAGGCACAGCCCAAGGACGCCCAGTGCCCCGTAGACACAGATAAACTTAGACACACACAAACCCCGACACAGTCATGCGGACCGGCACAGACCAACAGCCACACACACTGAGACAAAGGCCCAGATACATACAGAGACAAAGACAGGCACAGACACACAGCCGGCGGTGCGCACACAGGCACAGGCGTGCACACCCGCACACAGACAAAGACAAATAAATGCCCAGAGGTTTTGCTGTGGACAGATGTAAGGAGCACGCACATCTGGGCCTCCTCGACCTCCCTGCCGGGGGACATGGTAATCTGGCGCCTGTGGCTCCAGGGAGAACTCTGAGGAATCTCTCAGTCGGAGCCCCCCACCCTGGGCCCAGGGCCAGCCCCCACCTCTGGCACAGGGCCCATGGCCAAGGCCACGGCAGCCACACCCTCAGTAGAGCTCCAACAGCTCTTACCCTGCCCTGCCCGTCGGGCCTGTTGGACACACACAGGCCCGCCATCTCCCCCTGCACAGGCTTACAGCCGTCCCCCTGCCCACACAGAGTTTCTCACTTGCACCCCCCCCGGGGGTCCCCTTCTTGTTGTTGTCTCTCTCAGCCACTCCCCACCCCCCACCCAGAGCACACACGCGCCACCTGGAGCACCTACACCCACAATGCTCACGACACACGCCCTCACCTGTTCTCACACAGACCCACCAATGCAGCACGCGGGCTCTCCTTCCCATGCGCCCTTGCCTCCTCCACAGACCCCCACAAGCCCACATACGGGCACTCCTTTACATCCTCACCTTCTCCCTCACAGACTCATTCACAAATGCAGCACACACACACACACTCCCCAACACACATCCTCACCACTTTCTCACATGCGTGCGCGCACACACACACTTTCAGAGCCTCCCTCACACCATCGCTTTCCTTCCTCTGTCTCTCACAAACACTCCCTCTGCCAACAGTGTAGCTCTGCCACAGAACAGCCCCTGACAGTATTTGTCACTGTTCTCTACTTCGTCCTTGGCCTTCCTGGCCTCGGTCCCTTCCCCTCCACCTCCAGCCCTGGACACTGTGGCCTTGTGTTCTTCTGTCATCTCTCTGTTTAGCCAACAATTATACATGGAGCATTCAGTCAAGGGTGCTGATCGGGCCCTGATTATCGGTTAAGCACTGGGGACACTGGGGACACAGGTCCTTCCCACATAGAGCTCTCGGTTTTGTGACCAGTTTGTTTGTTGCTTATCTCATCTGATGAGATTTTAAGGTAACCCTTTTTCTTGTACGTTGAGGGATGTGTAGGAATTCACAGGAGGAGACATAGGGGCGAGGTGTTCCAGACAGGGAACAGCATATGCAAAGCCTGGAAGTAATCAAGGTATGAGATGGCAGGAGCACAGTGGTGTTGAGACTAGAGGAGAAGCTACATAAAGGGCAGAAGCCGGCTGGTGTCCCAGACTTCAGATGCCTTGCTCACAGGTTTGGATTTCGTCTAGTGGGCCACAGGGAAGACTTTAGGGCCAAGACAAGGCGGGGAGAGATTGGAGGCAGGGAGGCTAGTTGAGAGGCTTCAGGAGTCCAGACTGGAGATGACGCTGGTCTGATCTAGAAGAGGCAGGTGGGATGGAAGAGGAGCCTCACTTAGGAGCAAGGACCGGTCTCAGTCTGGAACTGGCGTCCCAGTTCTAGAGCTGTGACCTCGGGAAGGTCCTGCAGCCTCTAAGCTGGGCCCGTCAGGTGAGGATGGGACAGTTCGGGAGCCGGGCTGGCAGGAAGTGCCTGGTCGGTGAGAACCACTGTTGTCAGTAGCAATGGAGCATGGGGGACATGGAATGAAGAGGCGATTTCGTGAGCACCTGTTGTGTGCTAGCACTGTGCCAGGGGCTGGGGCCCAGAGGTGAGGTGGTCTGCGGCTCTGTGCAGCTCGCACACCTGATAACCACAGGAGATGGGAGGGCTGAGCGTGGGGGTGAAGGGAAAGCACCCTGGAAGATTAAAGGAGGATGAGGCAGCACCCGGCTGGGTCTGGGTGGCTCGTGGAGGCACTGGCATTGAGCCAGACCCTGAAGAGGCTGGTTGAACTTGGGCAGGCAGGGGTGGAGGGAGGAGCTTCAGAACCATGTGGACAGCGGCCCGAGGGCAGGCCAAGAAGTCTGATCCAGCCCTTGTGGGACACAAGACTGGGGAGTGTTGGGGGTGGGATCATGGAGGAGAGGCCTTGGCGGCCAGGCTGAGGGGTGGTCAGCATGGGGTTGATTTCTGGTGGTGATGTGGAATGGAATGAGAGACTCCGCTTCAGGCGCTGCTGCTAAGCCATTGGGTGACCTCAAACAAATGTCTTACCCTCCTTGGTCTCAGCTTCCCCGTGTGTGTGATGAGGTGATCAGTGCTGTACAGGAGGGGATCCTGGTATCGCATCCCGGGGGTTGGTCTAGCCAGCTTTATGGGGCATCTTCTGGCCTGGGATTCTGGACCTCCACAGCACTTTCTTCCTGAGCATTCTGAGCAAAAGAAAGGAGCAAATCCAAATCGAGGGGTTCCCCAGAGATAGATTTGAGGCCCTCTGAGTAAGGGGCCAGGAGCTTAGCATGGAAAAGAGGCGTTTTTGCCAGGGTCTGACTCCAAGTCAGAGGGAAACTAGAAGAGAAAGCCAAGGTCCCTCTTCCCTCCTGCCCTGACCCACACAGTGGTAGATGTGGGCCATGTGCCCAGTCCCCGGCCCAAGGGGTGTCTGGACCCTTCCTACCTGCTAAGGGAGGAGCAGGCCTGGAATTCAGGAATGCGGCCCAGGGCTTTGAATCCCCTGGGGCCAAGGAGCCAAGAGGCCCATCTCAGGGTGGCGGAGGCATGTCAATGCCTATGGGCTCCACCATTGATCCTTGGGGTTACCGGGAGTTGTGGTAGAAGGCAGGTTCTGGTGACCGCCCCCCCCCAGCTGCCCTGGATCCTAGCTGCAAGAGGCCCTTTAAGCATCTCACCTGTGAGGTGGGGCTGGTAGAGAATTAATTTCCTGTGCTATTTTAATTTTGCTGTATTTAATTTGCTGTTTATTTTAATTAATTAACGGCGGGTAATCGTCTATCCTAACTTGCTGCCTCTGGGTCCTCTTCCTTTTTGGAGGGGTGGAAAGCCAGGCCAGGTGACTGCTGAGTTAGCCATGGGGGGGGGGGAGAGCCCTGGGGGCATGTCCCTTTTCCCCTTTGCCCTTCTCAACCCAGGGGTCTTCTCCACTCTCCCTGGCTCTCCTCCAAAGGGCCCTCCCCTCCTTCCCTCCCTGTGCTCCCTCCTACTCCTCCCTCCGCCTCCCCAGTATGGCTTCAGGGCTCCCTGTGTGGTAACTTGGTGAAGGGAGACCAGGCACAAGGCCCCTGCCTCCTCCCCCCCCCAGCTCCCCCGCCCCCGACAGCAATTAGATTTTAATGTCATAGGGTGGTGGTAAAGGATTAGGGAGCTTGGCTTGCAACCCATGCTGTACTTAGGGGCTGGCTGGGGAAACTTTCAAAGAGGGGATCTGCTTCTTAACGGCAGCCCCCTTGGCCACTCCAGGGCCCAAACAGCATACCCATCTGTGTGGTCAGGCCTGTAGGACACTAGCATGTCCACCCACCTGTGAACACATCCTTGGNGATTTTTTTTTATTTATTCATTTGACACAGAGAGAGAGATTACAAGTAGGCAGAGAGGCAGGCAGAGAGAGAGGAGAGAGGAGGAAGCAGGCTCCCTGCTGAGCAGAGAGCCGGATGTGGGCCTCGATCCCAGGACCCTGGGATCATGACCTGAGCCGAAGGCAGCGGCTTTAACCCACTGAGCCACCCAGGCGCCCCCTTGGCAGGTTTTTGATTATTTGTTAGTCTCTAGGATGGACCCTCTAAGGGAGGATGATCCCCTGTAGAGATGAGGAAGTGAGGCTCAGAAAGGCTAAGTGACTTGCCCAAGGTCACACAGCAACTAAGAGAAACAGGGCCTGGATTCTGGCTGTAATCTATCTGGCTGCATAGAAAGAGTTAACGATTGGAGGGAGGGGAAGGCAAGTGGCTGGGGGATTAGGGTAGGGGGTATTAGGACCAGGAACTGGGGTCCTCTGGCTTTGGAGTCTGTGGGGAGAGGAGGAGTGGGTCCTTGCCACAAGGGGCTTCTCGAGGTATGAGGTCTTGGCCACCTGCTTCCATTTCCCTGTTTTTCTTCAGTTGTCTGTTTGGAACTGGGGTTTGCTTTGTCACTCGCACTGTGCTCTACCAGGGGGACCCTTCCATGGCTAGGCGGAACCCTTTTATTGAACAAACACTTACATAGCATTCACCATATCCCAGGCACTCTTCTAGCTTTATAAACAGATACTCATTTAATTACCTAGCAGCCCTGTTATTATCATCTTTATCTTGCATATCAGAAAACCGAGGCTTAGAAAGGTTAAGTAACTTGCCCAAGGTCCCACAGCTCGTACCTGGTGGACAGCTTTTGAACTTGGAACACTGGGATCCAGAGTCCTTGTTCTGAACTACCATATGCCCTGCCCCCTTCATGCTGTAGGTGAGAGATAGGAGCCCTGAATCCCCCGGAGATGTGGCATCTTGGGGGTACCTCGAGCCTAAGTTGAAAGGGAGATCCAGCCCCACCCTCATCTGCTAAGACCTATTCCATGGGCGGAGGGGGGGACAGTCTGAGCATCAGGGTGGGCCTGGCTGGGCGGTGCAGACCAGCTATCGGGAAGCCTTCCATGGGCCCCAGATCACCTGCTGCCGTGCTGGCTGGGGTGGGGGTTGGGGGATGGGGGGTGAGGGGAGGACAGTGAAGGTGGGCCTCAGACTGCGCCCTCAGAGAGCTTGCCTTCCGACTGGAAAAACAAGGGAGGTGTGTCTGAACAGTTACCAGCAATTGTATAGGACAGTAGGAGAAAAGCGTCACAGAACGTGATGCAGAGGAAAAGAGTTTTGAGCTCTGAATCCCATATAACTTAGTTTCTTTACTCCTTTCTGAGGAAAGCCTCAGTTTCCCCATTTGTCCATGGGAAGGAAGTAAGCATGGCACTGACTCTAGGATTTAATGAGGCTCACATGAGATAAAGTGCGAAGGGTTTGAGCTCAGGAGCGGGGGCTCGGTGGACATCCATCTAGATCCTTAGGTCCCGCCTCTGGAGAAGGAAAGGGTCCCACCCCTGGGGCTGCCATTGAAGCAGATCAGGACAGGGACAGTGAGGATGAGGAAGGCCGCGAGAGTCTCACCTTCGGAGTCAGGCCGCTTGGGCCTTGATTTCCCTGTCTGTAAAATGGGTATTATAATAGTGCCCCCCCATTGGGTGTCGTGAGTATTAAACTAGTTAATTCATTTATTCAGTAACCACTATTGATCACCTGCTAGGTGCCAAACATACTGCTACTCCCTGCAAATAATAAGTGGTCAATATATGTTAGCAATCTTACTATTATCCTCATTATATATTGGGGGTGGCTGTTCAGAGAGGAGGCTGAGGCTTTTAGAACGAGGATGAGTGACACAGGAAAATGCTATAGAAGTAATAACAGACTGATTTATTATTGAGCGCTTACTGTGTGCCAGGCACATTAGCTCCTGAGGCAAGTACTTGTATTGTCCCCATTTTGCAGACAGGAAACAGGTTCAAAGAGGCGTAATGACCTGCCCAGAGAAACACAGCTAGTAAGGGATAGAGCTGGAGACTGAGAGACTCAGAAGCCAGGCTCTTAATCACAAAGCTGTAAACCTGCTTAAGAGATGGTGTAGGGTGGGGGCAGTGATCCATCCAGCAGAGGAAGGAGGGAGGGACCTCTCCGGGAGAGAGACAGAAGTGAGCAAGTCCTCCAAATTCAGGAAACAATGAGGGAATGGACCAAGTCAGCACATGCTCCCCCAGTGGTTTTTCCCAGCAATAAACAAGGTATCAGCTCAGGCAAGGGAGCAAGTGAAGACCGGAAGAGGTAGGTCTTGAGAAATGGGCGCAGTGGACAGAGATGGGGAGCCAGCTCAGTCCAGGTAGAGCACATGGTATCAGCAAAGGCCCTGAGCTGAGAGTGAGCGGCTGGACTTAGGCTGAGAAGCGGAGGATATGGCCAAGAGAGGTCAGAGTGAGGGTTGGGAGGACTGGTGGCCTTAGGGGCAGAGGGAGAGTGACAACCTCAAGGAAATAGGGAGGGTGACAGATTCAAGAGGCTTAGCTAATATAGAAATAACCCCCCCCCCATCTGAACAGGAAATAGAGCAGAGCGATCAAGAGGGCAGGCTCTGGAGTCAGATCCTAGCCAGGCTGCTTCCTACCATGTGCTCAGAGCAAGTCACTTGAGGTCTCATTTTCAAAATGAGGAGTCATGAAAGTGCCCATCTAAGATGGAATGATCCATGAGAAGTGGTTAGCACAGTGCCTGGTACGCAGGGAGTGCTCATTCATTCATTCATTCCTCAACTATCAAGTGCACACTTAGTGTCAGGTACTTTTCTAGGGCACACAACAGAGAACAAAGTCGATAAAAATCCCTGCCCTCAAGGAGCTGACATGTAGAGGGTGAAACAGTTCACACAAAAGAAAGTAAAACGCATGGTGTGTGAAATGTTGCTAAGTGCCAAGGAGAAAAACGAAACCCGGAAAGGGCTTGGGGAGGGCCAGGGTTGCAGGGTGATTGCAGTTTTAAATAAACTCATAAATGGAGGTTATCGTTAGTATTGCTCATGTACCAGGTTTTAATAGAAAAAGTACCTTCCAGTCTATAAGGCGTTTTTCCTTCATGAGAATCACTCACGGTGTAGGTATTGCTGTCCCCACCTTATAGATGAGGACGTTAAGCTTCAAAGAGAAGAATTGGACCCACAAGTTATAACTCTGAGGACATTGCTGACTCCCTAGGACTCCCAGAGACAAGGGAGTGTTATTCCCAAAAGTCTAGAGGATAGAAGGCTTAACGGGGGAGGGTAGGAGCAGTGCCTGAGGTGTGTCAGTGTCCAGGGATGGGGCTGAGCTGGAGAGCAGGGTCAGAGGCCTGCTTCTCGGAGCCAGAGCTGCGGTCAGCATACCCCAGCGTGGCCTGGTCAGGGTGCGTTCAGAGAGCGGTTGGACCCAGGGGCAACCCTGAGGGCAGAGCGGGGGCAGCCGGCTGGGCCTGAGACACTGTGTGATTGAGCAAAGGGGCAGAAGCTGTCCAGAACTGAGTGAGTGTGTGGGTGGTATGGAGACCGTGGGGAGGGGGGAGAGATGAGGAAGAAGTCAGCTCCACCGACCAGACAAGAGGCCACAGCGAGGAGGAGGTTGGCAGGGGCCAGGGCGGGCTGTGGGGGCTCTTGAGTGTCAGGCAAAAGACCTCGGCAGCAGTAGGGAGCCATTACAGGTTTGGGAGCAGGGACGTTGTGTCATGAGAAGGAGGCTGAGGAAGCCGAATGTGGCATGCACGAGGTGGGGGAGGCTCAGTGGAGGCATTTTGGAGGTGGGGAGCCCACTGGGGGACCGTCATAGCTGAGTGGGCGAGACATGGTGAGGTCAGATTGCAGAGACAGCTTGGACTAGTGGGAAGAGGAGCCCGGGACACAAATTCCTGACTGATAGCCTTCTGAGGTCAGCCTCACACTTTCGGAGGGGCCCTCGGCTAGTCCTTTCCCATCTTTGTGCCCGTTTCCCCATTTGGATTGAAGTAGAGACGCCTTTTTTCTTTTCTAAACATTTGAGCTAAGGATCCATTTTGAGAAGACGATGGCCTTCTCTTCAGTAAAATACAAAAACAAATTTTGGTTAAAATTCTGTGAGGTTTACAACCTGCCAGAGTCCATCCATGGAACCAAACTAGATGATCAATAGTAATAAAAACAGCAACTAGCATTAAATGCTTGTTACAGGCCAGGGGCTAGACAAAGTGATATACGTCATGATCTTGTTAATCCGTTCAACAACCCTGTGAGGTAGGTAGGCACCATTATTATTATTCTGTTTTACAGATGGGGAAACTGAGGAAGCCTAGAGAGGTAGAGTGACTTGCCCCAAGTCAAAACTGGAATTGAAGCCTGGGCCTGTCAGCTTGAGAGCCCAAGATCGTCACCGCTAAAATTAAGGCCAGGATTCTAAGAAGGGGACATGGCAAGGAGGGGGAAGATGTGAGAAGACTTTCAAAGAAAGCTGTGGAAAAGCAGAGCTAGAGGTGAATAGTAGAAAAGGGGCACAGTGGTGCCATCCGGTCCTGAGGTGATAGGCATCAGGTGGTTGGAGGTATGGGGCTAGAGATGAAGATTCCATTTGAAGCCCCCTGTCTAGCTGCTGGGGGGTTGGTATCTATCCCACATGACCCCCAGCTAAGTGACCTGCTCTGGAGCTGGCTGGGAAGAAGTAGGGCATGGGGCTGCTCTGTCTTCTAGGTGAGATTATGCTCTGCCCCCTTGGCAGAGGAGGGCGTACTGCTGACTCTTGGACTTAGCCTCCAGTGCTGTCTCTGGAATCTACCCTCCCTCCCCATTCCCAAATGGGCTTTGATCCCTTGAGGGCACTTCAGAATTGGAGACACACTTTCCATCCCAGAAAAGAGTAACCGGGGCCATCTCCTGAGATCAGAGTGGAATCTGGAACCCACAAAGCATGTGGTGCGTGTCAGGCTCTGGTTTAAACCCCAGTCAGCAGTATCCTCTAAGAGGAGGGAATCTAGATTAGACTAGACCACGGTCTTAGGCTGGAATCTAGATTTCTGGCGGGTTGGATTTGTTGGTCATTTAGAATAGAGCTTGGCAAACCTTCTGTAAAGAGTCAGATAGTAAAAAAAAATTTAGGCTTTGTAGACCATTGGGTCTTAGTCATGAGTACTCAGCTCTGCTATTGTACCTTGAAAGCAGTCATAGACAATGCATAAATGGATGAGTATGGCTGTGTTCCCATCAGCCTTGAATTATAAAAACAGATAGCAGGTTGGATTTGGTTCTTGGGCCGTAGTTTGCCAACCCTTACTCTAGAACCCCATTCTTCCTAAGAATGTCTCGATCTTCAGTCTTACTAGACAACAAACTAAGCAAATAAGGTTGTGGTGTCAGACAGTCAGGCTGGTTAACACGGAGGATGATCGAGATCTACAGTCTTGCTGGGATCTGGGTATTAGGAATTGGTGAACAAGAAATTAGTAATAGCTAGTGGTTAAAACAGACTAAGCCATAATCTCTGGCTGAGCCTAGATTCACAGAAAGCTGGGGTGGAGTGGTGTGGGGTGGTGAGATTTAGACCAACACATAAGGTTGTGGTCTGAATATAGGGAAGTGGGTGAGCTAAAGCCACACAGATATTGATCTAGAGCAGGCAAAGTCTTGGCCCTAAGCCAGAGTACCATATGATCTAGAACAACACTGTCCAATAGAAATGTAAAGGGAGCCATGTATGCAATCTAAATTTTCTAGTGGTCACATTAAACAAAGTAAAAAGAAATAAGTGAATTGATGTTAATAATATATCTCATGTAACCCAGTATATCCAAAATATCATCACTTTAACCCGTATAATCATTATTTAAAGTATTGAGATATTTTACTTTTTTTTTCGTATTTCAGACTTCAAAATCTGATGCATATTCTATGCTTACGGCACATCTTAATTCCAACTAGCCACGTTCCCAGTGCTCAATAGTTAAAGTTTCTACCATATTGGACAGCACAGGTTTAGAAATGGGCTTTTCTTTGGGACCAGGATCCAGAGGAATCATCAGCCGGAATGATCTGGAGTAAATAGAGTTGAACGTACCAGAGGTTATACTCTTAGCAGACTTGAACGGGGTGTTGGCTGGCTCACCCTGGGAGAGCATCTTTTGGCTCTGGGTTGGAAGTTGGAGGGGGTCCCTCCTTTGTACTCCTGACCAAGTGG
Source organism: Ailurus styani (assembly GCA_002007465.1). Lineage (NCBI taxonomy): Eukaryota > Metazoa > Chordata > Mammalia > Carnivora > Ailuridae > Ailurus > Ailurus styani. Next base: position 1,836,964 of record LNAC01000035.1, on the reverse strand, counting down.
CCTCCAGCTCTTCCCTCCCTCGTCCCAGTGTCACCTCTCAATCTGGTCTGGTCTGGCCTGGCAGGTGGGGGTGGGGCAGGGTAGCAGCTGGACCCTTGAGGGAGCAGGAGCTCCACCCCTCCAAGCCAGCTGCTGCCAGCCTTCCTGGACTGGCTCTGTGGAAACAGGGGGCCCAGAGACAGAAATAAACTGCCAGGTTTCCGGGGCGGAGTGGGGGGCCTGCCAGCCTTTGTGCTTCCTTGCTGGAGGTTGGGGGGGGGCAGGAAGCAACTCCATGCCCTGTCCCAGGCTGTTACCCGCCCCCCCCAATGCCATCTCCCCTCATCCCCAGGTCCTCCACCTCCATGTCTTTGAGGCTAGGCTAAGTCTAGAGTTTTGTGGATTGGTGACCCCTCTGGGCCCAGAAGCCTGGGCCAGTCCCTTGGGAACAAAGAGTGATTCCCAGGACGCTGGACATAGCTTTGCAGCCATGGGGATAGTGCCTGTGTATTCATTTCTAGGACTCCACCCTGGGAACCCTGCTAGCTGCCCCAGGGCAGAAGCTGAGAAGATTCTGAGGGCTGTAGTGGGATATTAGACTAGCAATTGGAAGATCTGTGTTGGATGCTCAGCTCTGCCACTAAACTGGCCAAAAGCAACTTTGGCAAAGGCCAAAGGCAAATGATACTTTTGAGCCTCAGCTTCCTCCACTCTAAGAATGAGGCAGTGCTTGTCCTGCTTGTCTCAGGGCACTGTAGTTCAGTAGTTAACTCAGACTCTGGAGCCGAATTTTATCTGACTCTGGCCCCTGCCATTGGACCTCTAACCTTCCTGGGCCTCAGTTTCTTCATCAGCAAAAAGGGGATACTACCTACTTTATGGGAACCTTGTCATCAAGTGAGTTAATGCACACTGGGCCAAGTGCTCAGTGTTGGCTGTTACTGTTGGTAATTGACAAGTTCAACCGGGTTCTAAGTGAAAACGCATTATTCAGATGTAAGGGATTCTTTCCCTGGAAAGAGTTCTCTCGGACCCCCTCATTTTATAAATGGAAAACCTGAGGCTCCCAAAAGGGAAAGCGTTTTGCCCAAAGAGAGGCACACAGCAAGCAAAACCCTTATTTGGTACCCACCATAAAAAGCCAGGTGGCACATCCCCAGTTTACAGGTAAGGAAATCGAGGCTGGTGATTGGCCGCTGGTGCACAGTGGCGCTATCCAGTGAGGCCTGAGTCCGCCGCTGGGGAGGGAGTGCCCGGGCCGTCTGTGCTCATCCGAGGGGGCGCGTACAGGTAGCGGGCGCCCAGGAGCCGCTGCCCGAGCCAGGCGCGCTATTAATAATCCCGCCGCTCGGCCCCGGCCGAGAGCGCAGGTCCGGACT
>LNAC01000035.1:1797181-1815362 GCA_002007465.1 Ailurus styani | reverse complement strand
GGGCTGGGGAAGGGGTGGGGTGGTCACAGCCGCAGCGGGGGAGGGTGGGGCTGGGGACTCAAGGATGTGGGCTGGCGCTTCCCGGCACTGCGCACAGCAGGTTGGGGCCCCCAGCCCCCTCCCAGCCGCTTGGTGTCCCCATGGGCAGGCTCAGACACACTGACCCAGAAGCAGACTGTCAGACAGAAGGACCCTTTTGACTTTGTCCACAGACAAGGGATAGGTGGTGCCCTTGGGAGGGGTCCAAGAAAATGGCCGCCTGGGTGTGGTGGGGAGGGGAGCCAGCTGCTTCCCTCAGATCCTGGAGGCTGCAAGAGAGAGCAGTGGACAGAGTCAGGAGGTCTGGCAGGAGGACATGCCCAAAGGTCTTCACGGGTGGGTGGAACAGAAGCAACCACTGGAGAGGAGGTTTTCCCTTCTGCCAAGATCACACCCTTGGGCCCCAAGTGGGAGGTCTCCAGAGCAGGGAGGCTTGGTGAGCCCCACCCTCAGGAAGGGAGTCATCGCAAAGACTCTTGGGAGCCCTGGGTCAACCATACTGTTGGAAATGGGGCTTGGAGATGCCAGGGTCTGCGCCCCTTCCCTCCTTCATTAGCCTGTTACCCACAGTCCTTGCAAGAGCAATGGACAAGAGAGCCTGGCCTGGGAGGAGCCAGTTCACTCTACAGCCGGGCCCAGGAGAGAGGACCCTGAGTGATGGAGGAGGCAGGACAGTGAGGAGCAGCTGAGGCCTGGGAACTGCAGTGCAAAAAGGGACAGTGGACAGAGGGATGTTCTGTCTGGATAAGCAACAGAAGGGCTCTCCCCAGGCCATTCTGTGACCTTGGGCAAAGGCCCTTTCCCTCTTTGGATCTCAGTTTCCTCATCTGTAAAATGGGAAGAGCACAAGGTGGCACCAGAGCAGGGTACCCCTGGGGAAGCTGATTTAAAATACAGATTCCCAGATGTCCCTTCAGGTCTGTGAGTCAGACTCCCCTGGACGAGGGCCTGGGTATCTGGAATGTTACACAGCTCCCCCAGGCCCAGGGTTTGGAAGCCAAATGGCTTGGCGATTTTAAGGTTCCTCCCAGCCTTAAATTAGACCTCAGCTCTAGGAGCGGTGCTTTCAGGAGTGGCGGAGGGAAGGTTGCAGGAGCTGGGAGGGGAAGCAGACTTTGGGCTTGGGGCGGAATGAAGAATCCTGCCACTTCGCAGCTATGTGACCTCAGGCAGGTTCCATACCCAGCACTCCCGAGCCTGTACGGGGATAATCGGCCCTACCTCCCGGGTGGCTGGGAAGATTCAGTGGGTCACATGTGTGGAAGCGCTGCCCACCACAGGGGAGTGGAAGAGCCGTCCTTTCCACACCATCCTGTCCCCAAGTCGGCTCCGTCGTCTTCCTGCGGGGTGACAGCCCTGGGCGGTATGGCAGCTGGTGGGAGTCTGGGGGTGTGTGTGTGTGTGTGTGTGTGTGTGTGTGTGTGTGTGTGTGTGTGTGTGTGTGTGTGTGTGTGTGTGTAACTTGACCCTGGGGATCAGGTCAGAGCCAAACACTAAGAACTGATCGGGGTCAAGCTTTAAGACCCTCCCCGTGGTCAGGGCCCTGAGTCCCCAGGCTCCCTTGGGAGTCAGACATGCCTGGATTTAAATCCCAGCTCTGCCCTGACCAGCTCAGGGAGTTAGTCCGTAAATATTTATGTAGCATCCAAAGCCCAGGCCCTGGGGTCAGAGGATACAGTGGTAAACAAGACAGACGCAGGGCCTGCCCACGAAGGGCCCACATTCTGCAGGGGAGACTCGCTGAAAAAGCCAGTCATACGAGTAGTTGGTTGCAATTGTGATAGACAGTGTGAAGGAGAAGTAGACAGGACTCTGAGAGTTTGCAGCAGGGGCCAGACTGTGGCCAGAGATGCGACTGGGGGAGAAGGGGGGGAAGTCAGAGAGGGCCCCTCTGATAAAGGTGAGAGTAGGGGCAGAGAACATCCCTTTCCACGTGCTTGTCTCTCACCCTCTCTCCACACCCTTCTTGGGTCCCACCTTTGGGTCTCGAAAGGAATGAGAGAGAACCACCTGGGGAAAAGGCAGGGCTGGTTGCTCTCTGCACCTCGTTCATTCATTCATAAGAAACAGCAAATACTTCCTGAAGCACGCTTGTGGGCCACGTGCTGGCCGGGGTGTCAGGAGATACGCACAGAAATGAACAGACGGAAATCCTTGCCTTTGTGGGGCTCACCGCCTTCCAGGGGCTGGTTTTCCCCTCCTTAAAGGTGGGGATGATAATCCTACTGATCTCAAGTTTGCAGGGGGCTTAGATGAGATAATCCACGTAAAGTGCTTATTAGCCCACTGTTTGTCAGTAGAGAAAGTGTCCCCAAAGTGTGTGAGCTTTTGTTGTTGTTGACTCCCTGGTATGATTGTCACACCTCTGACCTGAGGCACTCTCCACTTTTTCTTTACAGCTCTTATCCCACTAATAATTAAACCATTTATGATTATCTGATCACTCTCTGTCTACCCGGTCTTTGTGCAAAGTAGGCACTCCATAAGTAATGAGTATATGAATGAATGATGTTCCTTCATCTCTGAGCCTCCATTTCTTCATCTGCAAGATGGGGTTATTAATAGCCCCTACCTCACAGGATTTGTATGAAGAATTAAATGAAACGATGCCTGGACAGCTTCCAGCCCAGTGCCTGGCGCGCAGTAGGTGCTCACTAAACCTGAGCTGCGATGGTCCTTTCCAGGCGCTGTCCACGCCCCGAGGCCTGGACTCAGGCCGAAGTTGCTTCACAGCACCCCCAGCTGACAGCCAGCAACTGGCGGAGCCCCCAGGGACGGGGGCCCTCTCTCTCCCAGGTCAGCCGGGTGTGCACCCTGAAGGGAGCACCACGGGAGCTGGGGGTGGTATGTGGAGACCGGGCCAGGTTAGGCTGTGACCACCTGACAATTCAGATCCCCTGTTTCCTGTCTTGTCGCCCACAGAGATCTCCAGTGTGACAGCCCAGGCGGCAGAGCCGAGGGTGAGTGGCCGGGCTTCTCCTGAAATGGAGGCGGGCGGGGTGGGGGGTGGGACACAAATGCCCTGGACAGGATTTCCTGGCCCTCTCAAGTTTGATCTGGAGTGGTCGCCCCAGCCTGCTGATGGCCTTCCCTTGCCAGGCAGGCCTTCTGTTCTCCCCGATCCCTTAGCCAGGGTCTAGAAGTGGGTGAGCTGCTGACAGGTGGACCTGGGGCCCCTGAGGGGTTCCTGCTGCATGCGGTGTTCGGGAAAAGGCTGGGAGTCAAAGTGGGGACAGGGCTTGAGGGAACTCCCAGGAGGGGTGGCAGGGGCTCCCTGAGGATGTGGGAAGCTGAGGTCTTGGGCATCCGGTGAGGGCCTTCTTGCCCGTCCTGCCCCACAGGTCCTGGTCCCGGCTTCTCGCACCCTCATGTCAGCCCCGGCCCCGCCCGGCGGCCCGCGGAGGACAAGGTCAGGATGCGTGTGAAGCCCCAGGGCCTGGTGGTGACTTCCAGTGCCGTGTGCAGCTCTCCTGACTACCTCCGGGAGCCCAAGTACTACCCCGGCGGCCCCCCCACCCCACGGCCCTTGCTTCCCACCCGGCCCCCTGCCAGCCCACCTGACAAGGCCTTCGCCCACACCTTCTCCGAGAACCCACGCCCACCCCCACGCCGGGACCCCAGCACCCGGCGCCCACCAGTCCTTGCCAAGGGGGACGACCCGCTGCCCCCGAGGGCAGCCCGTCCCGTCTCCCAGGCCCGCTGCCCCACCCCCGCGGGAGACGGCAACAGCTCCCGCCGGCGCTGGGACAACGGGCGGGTGAAGCTGCGTCCGGTGGTGCGGCTGATTGACATCATGAAGGACCTGACACGGCTCTCGCAGGACCTGCAGCACAGCGGCGTGCACCTGGACTGTGGTGGCCTCAGACTCAGCCGCCCCCCTGCCCCACCCCCTGGTGACCTTCAGTACAGCTTCTTCTCCTCACCCAGCCTGGCTAACAGCATCCGCAGCCCCGAGGAGCGGGCCGCCCCCCACGCCAAGTCGGAGAGGCCCAGCCACCCCCTCTATGAGCCTGAGCCCGAGCCTAGGGACAGTCCCCAGCCTGGCCAAGGCCATAGTCCTGGAGCCACGGCCGTGGCCACCGGGCTGCCCCCGGAGCCTGAGCCAGACGGCCCTGATTACTCGGAACTTGCTGACGCCGACATCCTCAGCGAGCTGGCCTCCCTCACTTGCCCTGAGGCCCAGCTGCTGGAGGCCCAGGCCCTTGAGCCACCATCTCCTGAGCCAGAGCCTCAGCTCCTGGACCCCCAGCCCCGCTTCCTGGACCCACAGGCACTAGAGCCACTCGGGGAAGCTTTAGAGCTGCCACCCCTGCAACCCCTTGCTGATCCTCTGGGGCTGCCAGGCCTGGCGCTACAGGCCCTGGATACCCTGCCCGACTCCCTGGAGTCGCAGCTGCTCGACCCTCAGGCACTTGACCCCCTGCCCAAGTTGCTTGACGTCCCTGGCCGCCGTCTGGAGCCTCAGCAGCCCCTGGGGCCCTGCCCACTGAGCGAGCCCTTGCGCCTGGACTTGTGTTCACCCCATGGCCCCCACGGGCCTGAGGGTCACCCCAAGTACGCCTTGCGGCGCACTGATAGGCCAAAGATCCTGTGTCGCCGGCGGAAAGCTGGACGGGGGCGCAAGGCCGACGCTGGACCGGAGGGCCACCTGCTGCCCCTGCCTATGCCCACGGGGCTGGCGGCCGCCTTGGCCGAGCCCCCGCCACCACCGCCTCCACCACCTCCCGCCCTGCCGGGCCCGGGCCCGGTCCCAGAGCTGGAGCCAGAATCCTCCCAGACTCCAGTGGTCCCCGCCCGCAGAGGCAAGTGCCGGGGCGTGCGGCGCATGGTGGTGAAGATGGCCAAAATCCCCGTGTCGCTGGGGCGGCGGAACAAGACCACATACAAGGTGTCCTCCTTGAGCAGCAGTCTGAGCGTGGAGGGCAAGGAGCTGGGCCTGCGCGTGTCCGCCGAGCCCACCCCGCTGCTGAAGATGAAGAACAATGGACGGAACGTGGTGGTGGTCTTCCCCCCCGGGGAGATGCCCATTATTCTTAAGCGGAAGCGGGGCCGTCCTCCCAAGAACCTGCTGTTGGGTCCCGGCAAGCCCAAGGAGCCCGCAGTGGTCGCGGCGGAAGCGGCCACTGTGGCCGCGGCCACCATGGCCATGCCGGAGGTGAAGAAACGGCGGCGGCGGAAGCAGAAGCTGGCCTCCCCCCAGCCGTCGTACGCAGCAGACGCCAATGACAGTAAGGCTGAGTACTCCGACGTGCTCGCCAAGCTGGCCTTCCTGAACCGCCAGAGCCAGTGCGCTGGGCGGTGCTCGCCCCCCCGCTGCTGGACCCCCAGCGAGCCCGAGTCGGTACACCAGGCACCCGACACCCAGAGCATCTCCCACTTCCTGCACCGGGTGCAGGGCTTCCGACGGCGGGGCGGTAAAGCAGGCGGTTTTGGTGGCCGGGGCGGGGGCCACGCAGCCAAGGCGGCCCGATGCTCCTTCAGTGACTTCTTTGAGGGCATCGGCAAGAAAAAGAAGGTGGTGGCAGTGGCAGCTGCTGGCGTCGGGGGTCCCAGCCTCACCGAATTGGGGCACCCACGCAAACGGGGCCGGGGGGAGGTGGACGCCATAACCGGGAAGCCGAAGCGCAAGAGGCGGTCCCGGAAGAATGGGACTCTGTTCCCCGAGCAGGTGCCTAGTGGCCCGGGCTTTGGGGAGGCCGGCGCCGAGTGGGCCGGGGACAAGGGTGGCGGCTGGGCCCCTCACCATGGGCACCCAGGCGGGCAAGCTGGCCGAAACTGTGGGTTCCAGGGGACCGAGGCCCAGGCCTTTGCCTCCACCGGGCTAGAGAGCGGGGCCTCGGGCCGCGGCAGCTACTACGGCACCGGTGCGCCTGCAGGCCAGACCGAGCTCAGCCAGGAGCGCCAGAACCTCTTCACCGGCTACTTCCGCTCACTGCTCGATTCGGATGACTCCTCCGACCTCTTAGACTTCGCCCTCTCGGCCTCTCGCCCCGAGTCCCGGAAGGCGTCAGGCACCTACGCGGGGCCCCCCACCAGCAGCCTGCCTGCCCAGCGGGGCCTGGCCACCTTCCCCAGCCGGGGGGCCAAGGCCAGCCCGGTGGCAGTGGGCAGCAGCGGGGCCGGTGCGGACCCCTCCTTCCAGCCTGTCCTGCCCACTCGCCAGACCTTCCCGCCGGGCCGGGCGGCGAGCTACGGGATAACTCCAGCCACTTCAGACTGCCGTGCGGCCGAGACCTTCCCGAAGCTGGCTCCCCCGCCTTCGGCCGTGGCCCGCTCGCCCACCGCCCACCCGCCCGCCACCACCTACCCACCTCAGTACGGTGGCTATGGGGCCGGACAGAGCGTTTTCGCCCCAGCGAAGCCCTTCACGGGCCAGGACTGTGCTAACAGCAAGGACTGCAGCTTCGCCTACGGCAGCGGCAATAGCCTGCCTGCCTCTCCCAGCAGCGCCCACAGCGCCGGCTACGCCCCACCGCCCACTGGGGGGCCCTGCCTGCCACCCGGCAAGGCCTCCTTCTTCAACAGCTCTGAGGGGGCCCCATTCTCCGGTTCAGCCCCCACACCCCTGCGCTGTGATAGCCGGGCCAGCACCGTCTCTCCCGGCGGCTACATGGTACCCAAGGGCACCACGGCCTCGGCCACCTCCGCTGCCTCTGCTGCCTCCTCCTCCTCGTCCTCCTTCCAGCCCTCGCCTGAAAACTGTCGGCAGTTTGTGGGGGCTGCTCAGTGGCCTTTCCGGCAGGGCTATGGAGGCCTGGACTGGGCCTCAGAGGCCTTCAGTCAGCTCTACAATCCTGGTTTCGACTGCCACGTCAGCGAACCCAACGTGATCCTCGACATCTCCAACTACACGCCGCAGAAGGTGAAGCAGCAGACGGCTGTGTCCGAGACCTTCTCCGAGTCGTCCTCCGACAGCACCCAGTTCAATCAGCCGGTCGGCGGCGGCTTCCGGCGCGCCAACAGCGAGGCCTCGAGCAGCGAGGGCCAGTCAAGCCTGTCCAGCCTGGAGAAACTGATGATGGACTGGAATGAGGCATCCTCTGCCCCCGGCTACAACTGGAACCAGAGCGTCCTCTTCCAGAGCAGCTCCAAGCCGGGCCGTGGACGGCGGAAGAAGGTGGACCTATTCGAGGCCTCACATCTGGGCTTCCCGTCCTCCGCCTCGGCCACTGCCTCCGGCTACCCATCCAAACGGAGCACCGGGCCCCGGCAGCCACGGGGTGGACGGGGTGGTGGGGCCTGCTCGGCTAAGAAGGAGCGGGGCGGGGCGGCCGCCAAAGCCAAGTTCATCCCTAAGCCACAGCCCGTCAACCCCCTGTTCCAGGACAGCCCCGACCTCGGCCTGGACTACTACAGTGGGGACAGCAGCATGTCGCCACTGCCCTCCCAGTCGAGGGCCTTCGGTGTGGGTGAGCGAGACCCTTGTGACTTCATGGGACCCTACTCCATGAACCCGTCCACTCCTTCTGATGGCACCTTCGGCCAAGGCTTCCACTGCGACTCGCCCAGCCTGGGTGCCCCTGACCTAGACGGCAAGCATTTCCCGCCTCTGGCCCACCCACCCACGGTGTTCGACGCTGGTCTGCAGAAGGCGTACTCACCCACCTGCTCACCCACACTGGGCTTCAAGGAAGAGCTGCGGCCACCACCCACAAAGCTGGCTGCCTGTGAGCCCCTCAAGCATGGGCTCCAGGGGACCAGCCTGGGCCACGCGGCCACAGCCCAGGCCCACCTTAGCTGCCGGGACCTGCCGCTGGGCCAGCCCCACTACGACTCCCCCAGCTGCAAGGGCACGGCTTACTGGTACCCGCCAGGCTCAGCTGCCCGCAGCCCACCCTACGAAGGGAAGGTGGGTACAGGGCTGCTGGCTGACTTCCTGGGCAGGACGGAGGCCGCGTGCCTCAGTGCCCCACACCTGGCTAGCCCGCCGGCCACACCCAAGGCCGACAAGGAGCCACTGGAGATGGCCCGGCCGCCCGGCCCGCCCCGCGGCCCCGCCGCTGCTGCCGGCTATGGCTGCCCACTCCTTAGTGACTTGACCCTGTCCCCTGTGCCGAGGGACTCGCTGCTGCCCCTGCAGGATACCGCCTACAGGTATCCAGGCTTCATGCCGCAGGCGCATCCCGGCCTGGGTGGGGGCCCCAAGAGCGGCTTCCTGGGGCCCATGGCGGAACCTCACCCCGAGGACACATTCACCGTCACCTCCCTGTAGTGCCAACTGAAATGCCGACTGGACCTCGAGGTTTTGTTCCTGGGTGAGTCTGGGGGTGTGGGTGGAGGGGGCAGAGGCCTGGGCAGGTGCGGCGGGCGGGGCCGGGGGACGAGGATGAGGACGTTAGAGCTCGGGGAAGGAGTACAGAGATGAGCAGGAAGGATTTAAGGATAAGATCGGGGACCCTGATAAGAGGAAGTTGGAATTCAGGAAGGCACCTGGGATTAGATGTTGGGCATAGCCTTCAGGAAGAGATGGGGTGCTCGGGTGGGGAACCCATCCCGAGGCTCTGACATTCAGTTACTGAGATGGTTGGAGAATGCACATTCAGTTACCGAGATGGCTGGAGAATGCTGGATTGGATGGGGTGTGTGGTTTGGTTCGTCAAAAGTTTATCTCCGTGCTGGGTCCCAGGCAGGCGCTGCCTGAATCCCAGGAAACACTCACCCCGTGACCTCTTGCCACGGAGGGCATTTGCACAGCCCCGTGGGAGACAAGTGAAGGGGGAATAAAGCGGGTTGGATAATTGGCCGCCAGGGCCCATGCAGGGTACCGACCCAGCCTGGCTCGCTAGTTTCTCTAGGAGCTGTGTTTAGTTCAGGGTGCGCTCTGCTGAGGGCCAGGCTGAGGGTGTGGTCACCATGTCTTGGTCACACTCTGCAAGGGCTTTACAAAAGGGCCAGAAGTGTCCTTCCTGGTCTCTCTCAGGGCCCGCCCAAAGATTATTTTTCACTGTCTTTGACCCAAGGCAGGACTCAGAGTGGTCGGAGGCAGGTGGGATGGGGATCCAGAGGTGAACAAGGGAGCCCCGGGGTCCTGCTGTGCCTGACCAACCCGCTCCCGGCGGCTCTATCCCCCCACAGGATGTTTCCTCCCTAGAAAAAGCCAGTCTCCCTTTCCTGCAGCCAATGCTTTCCCAAGAGTTCAGTTAAATTTTGCTGGATGTTTAGATCCTGTGTTTATCGCGCACGGTGTCCGCATGAGGTGGAGTCAAAGTTTTAGTATTCTCAAGATTTTGTTTTCAGAAAAGGAAAATGAAAGAGGGGAAAACACCCCCCAAATGGGTAAAAAGGGACAAGGTCGGAAGAATCCCTTTCTCAAAGCACAAGGTGCCCAGGAAATACAGCCACAACTGGCCCATCAGATCCCACTGTTTGGACGACGGAGGTGTCACAGAATTGCCCCGGATGTGGTGGGTGCTGGGGAAGTGGCCTGGGGGCCTGTCTGAGCCTCTCACCCTCCACCTCTGCTGCCACCACAGCCTCCTGGGAGAGCCTCTTCCTGGAGAAGGAACAGCAGGGCTCATCCCTGCGCCGGGGAGGCCATTCAAGGCCAGGGTGACTCAGGGTCCTGAAGTCGTGTCAGTGGAAACTTATTATCCCCTTTCTGCCTGACCTCAGGTCCCTTGGTGCCTGAAGGTGGCCAGGGGCAGCACTCGGGAATCAGGAGGCCTGGGGAAGGACCATTCCCCAGCTGGCCATCAACGCGCTCTGTGTCCTTGACCACGCTTTTACTCCCTCTGGCCTTGGGCCTCTGTTTCCCTGTCTGTTCAAGAAATTCAGCTCTGATAATCTCGTAGGTTCTGCAGTTCTGCGTGGCATAGACAGTGGACCAAACTTTTTTTTTTTTTTTTGGCAGCATATTTTCCTCCTAATGAAGCCAGGCCAAGATTAAAATGGCCTTCCATTCCCCATGCGCCTCACTGCAATCCGCAGAGCTGCAGATCTGAAGCAGGCCAGGGAGAAGCTGCTTAGGGTTTAAAATGTCAAACTCTTGATCCTTCTCACTGGAGGGGAGATGTCTTGTGGATAATCCAGAAATGTGAAATAATCCAAAAACCTCCTGGGCTCTGGATGGGAAAATAAAATGAGTGTGGGGGCTGGGTGTTTGAGCAGGTCACAGCTCAGTGAGATACATAATGGAACCATCCAGTGAGGCCTGAACACAGGAGGAACTGGGATGCCATCCAGCCCCACATTCTGGCCACGCTCCCCACTCAGGGCTGGGAGTTGACAGCGCTGTCCTGAGACTGATGCATTCAATTGTTCTGGAGACATCTGTCCAGCCCCCGCCGCAAAACACGCGTTGGGGGGCACCACAGATGAGGTCCTGGTCCTCAGGGGGCTTCCAGTTTAGAGAGAAAGGCAGTGTGTAGACCGACACGAAGCACTTGGTAAGGTACCGCAGGAAGGACTGCGAGAGAGGAGAAGCTAGGAGGTTGTGGGAGCCTGCAGTGGGCTGGCCAGATCCCGAAGCCGACGCCTGAAGGATGAAGGGACACCGGCTAGACAGGGAGTGGGAAGGGCGTTCTGGGCAGAAGGAACAGCAGTGGGTGAAGCCTGGGGCAGGAAGGAGCTCAACCTTGAGGAACCGATAAGAGGACAGTAATTACTCACTGAGTGAGCTGGCAAAGCATGCAGGGTCAGATCATGCGGCAGGGCACCGGAAGGAGTTTGAACTATATTCCAAGACCAGTGGGGAGCCACTGAAGAGTTACCAGCTAGAAGGCTCCCCCCCCCACTCACACATACACCACCCCCCCACCCACCCCCACCGAGCAAGTGCTGAAGAAGGGAGACCGCGTTCACCAGCAGGCAGCGAGTGTTCGGACGTGGGGTGCTGGAGAGACACTTGTTCGGCTCCGTCCCACATCTTGAGCCTCTTGCTGCCTGTCCCAGTGCCAGGCATAGAGGAGGCAAAGCAGATGTGGTTCTGTCCTCAAGAGTTCAGTATCCACCTTGGGAAGCTAAAACAGGTACACAAAGAACCTGAAAACAGCTGGTAGTAAGTGGCAGGTGCCCAAAGGCAGGGAGAAACAAAGCTTGTATACCAGGAAGGTGGGTGTTCGGGTCACAGGTCAAATCCCAGAACTTTTGGTGAGAAGAGGGACCCATGTCTGTGCTGGGCCCTTCATGCAACAGCTTCCACTGAGCCTTCACAGCAGGCTGGAGACCGTAGTGCCCGCCCCCTGCCGCCCCATCAGAGAGTTGAGGAAGCGGGTGCAGCTGGGAAGCTTGCCCAGGGGATCCACAGTTAGTCAGTGGTGGAGTGGGGATCCGAACCCAATACTGCCCCCCGCCGCGAACCTGGGTACCCTGCCGTACCACTCCCCCAACACCCCACACCACTGATGCCCCATCCGCAAAATGACAGATTGATTGGATGGACACTCCCTACAAATGTTTCTGGGTCTGACATTTTAAACGGATTTGGAGGCTCTATAGAAGAAGCTGCATTTGAGCTCTACCTGGAAGAATAGGCAAGATTTGGACAGATAGAGACTTCGAGGGGAAAGGTGTTCTAGGCAGAGGGAACTGTGGGCAAGGGGAGGGTCACATCCCACTGTGACTTGGAAAAGGGAAGCTCAGGGGAGCCAGAGTGGAGAATGTGGGACCCCTTGGGTCTGAGAGCTGAGCTGGTGGGGCAGAGCATGGGGAGTGCTCGGGCCCCAGGGAGGACCTCTCCAGTCCCCAGGGAGACTGACTCCACGTTGGGCCCTCGTGGCTGAAGATCCCCCCCCCCCCCACCAGACCCTGTGCCATCAGGAAGGGCCCTCCAAGGTGCTCAGGAATCTCGAGTCCCCCTCTCCTCCCTATTCCCTCTCAGGCGTGGACCTGAGGCCAAGAGAAATGTCACAGGTCCTCCAAGGTTACACCAGCCTGGGGCCTGACCGGAGCAGGAAGCAGTTTCCAAGGCCGCCAGCCAACCAGGGTCAGCAGGCATGCCCAGACCGGGGCCAGGCCCCAGCTGCTCCCGGCTTTGTCTCTCTGTGTCTTGAAACCTCAAGAGGTTACTTGATCTTGCCTCTGGCTCTGAGCGAGGAGCCCTCACGTCAGGGGTCAGCCATCCCTGCCCTGCCTCTTGTGGGCTTCTTTTCACCCTCTCTGAGGCCGTCCTGCCTCCCATCCTATGTCTTGCCTCTCCCACGGCCATTTTCAGGCCAGGCCTTCTTGTTCTGAGCCCTCATTTCCTGGAAACATAATCTCCCTGTGAACATGCCCTCTCACGCTCCTCCTCTCCCACCTCCCCACATCCTTGAGGACGCGGAAGAGCCCAAGGGAGTGAGGCCCTGACACTGGAGGGGGTGGTGAAGAGCATGCCTGGAGGCCCAGACCAGCTTCTGTGCAGAGCCTGGTTCCATCCCTTACCATTTATGTGACCTGGTGAGTCACATCACCTTGCTGTGTCTCTTGTGAGAATTAATGAGATTACCCATGAAGCCCTGAGCCCAGTCTCTGGCACACAGTAAGCACGCAGTCAGTGGTTGGTACATGGGTGGACAAATGCCTCCCACCAGCTGAATTCTGTCACCCAGTCTGTGTGACTCACACACAACCTCTGACCCTTTCCTCCTCCTTGCTCAGGACTCTGTGGGTAGCGGCCTCCTTTACCTGCTGCCCCTGTTGACTCCTAGGAAGGATTTTGTGTCTGGTGCGGGTGTGGGTCCTTTGGTGGGAGGCTGTGAAACACCACCTAGTTTTTGGCCTTAGCAGCTGGGCTGATTCCTCCCTGGGGGGCCCAGAAGCAAGGTAAGTCACAAGCACACACACACCCCACCCCCCGCCAAGCGACCTGAACCCTGATGGGCAACAGGACCCAGACTTCTAAATGACCCCGGTCATCTGGAAGCCCTTCCCACACAGGTCCTCACACCGATCCCCTCTCGCGGTGCCTCGTGGCTTTGTAAATGCGTCATGGTTTTTTCTTGGCTGGTTTGCCATCTTTGTCATCATCACTTTTGCTGCCGTAGCGGCCTCTGTGCTAGAGGGTGAGGGGAAGTAAGTTGTATCTGTGTTCAGCGCACATGAACCAGCCACCTGCCCGGGCCGGGCACTGCATCTGGTGCTGGGGAGACCACTGAACGCGGCCAGCAGTGTCCTGCCCCCATGGAGGGCCTATCAACAGGTGTCCGTTGTAAGTCTCCATGGGGGCATCATTCTCGAGGGGACTGAAATAGACCCCCTGGAGATTCCAGGGACCCTGCCTCTTGAACCATGAGCAGAGCAGGTAACAGAAGCTTCCTGGAGCCAGAAAATGGGTCTTGGGGGGCAGTCAGTTAAGTGTCCCGACTCACTTGGTCTCAGCTCAGGTCCTGATCTCAGGGTCATGAGTTCAAGCCCCGCGCTGGACATAGAGCCTACTTTATTAAAAAAAAAAAAAAGAAAAGGAAAAGGAAAAAAAAATGGGTCTTGAACAAATTTAAGGCTTCAGAACTGTAGCCCTGAGTCAGTCAACTGGTGCCCTCCGTGTCGCTGCCCCAACACCTGCCCCCAGCCCCCATCCGTCCCCCTCATTGTGGCCGCTGAAGTGCTTGTTCTTCAGCATTTCTGGAGGCATGATGTCTGGAGCTCCCCAAATATTTACTGGATGAATGGATTCCAACCCATTTGCTCCTGTGCCTCCACTGCTTACCATCTGTCGACTGTATCCCCGCTCGTCCCTCCAGTCTCCTTGCCTACAAAGTAAGGGCCCAGCCGCTAGCCTGGTATTCCAGGTATTCTGCTCTTCCTTTTCTGCCCTGACCTCCTCCTCGGACACCCTGCCTTTCCAGCCCTAGAATGTGGAATTAGGAGGGAGCTTTCTTTCCCCCAGTGTGCCCTGTGCTTTGCCCCTAACCGTCCCTGGCCTGGCTGGCCTTTCCTGCCATCTCCCACCTGTCAGTTCCTATCTTTCATTCAGGTGTCACCTCCTCCAAGAAGCGTTCCAGGATCCTTCCCAGGCCCACTTAATCTCCAGCCCTTTATGCATCTGTGACAACCCTTCTGGGACTGTCCTCACCACATCATCGGCTCCTTGAGGCTGCTTGCTCATTTCTGTGCATGTTCCCTGTCTTCCTCGGTGTCACGTCATGCCTGGGACATGGCTTGTCTTCGGCTTAAGGCAAAAAAGCATGTAGGCTAGAGAGAATTGGGAGGGGGAACGGCAAGGACTGGAAGCGGGTATGAGATCATTTCTGTCACCGTTGCCACCCTCAAATACATCCCTAAAATGGGGCAGGGGCTGGGGTGTATAAATAAACCAATTCAGACTCTCCAGGCTACCTGGGTTTTTGGAGTTCTCCAAGTACAACCCCGCCTAGCTGACGGACAGTGAGGGGGACTCGCCCAAAGACACACGACCACCCTGGCAGGAATGGAACGATAGAGCCAGGAAGGGCTCTTGGTGATCACTTGGTCACATGCCCAACACACAGCCGTTGCTGGGGCCTGTCTTTACGCAGGCGTCCCTGATCAGGAAGGCAGAGAGTGTGGGTGTTGGCTCTTGAGACTTCTAGGACCGGTGAGCAGTGCGAGGCTCTGGCAGGTGGGAGAACCACACACGCTGTGTGGGTGACCATGGATGTGAACCCTGTTGGGTCCCACTAGCATCCCCTTCTCTGCCTGGTAGTGGAGGAGGCGGGGAAAGATCCCTAAGGAGGGAATGGCTGGCAGAGCTGGAGTGTAGGGAGTGCCTGTGGTCACCGGTGGACACAGATTTTGAAAACATTCTCTAGAGGGGGAAGGAGGAAGCCACAACCACACCCTACAGCCGGTCCATCCTACCAGAAGATGCCTCCCATCTGTCAGGTGTGGTCTGAGCCCTAAGGAAGCAGCATCCTCTCCACGTTTGAGGGACTTGAAGGCCTGACTTTGCCTGAAAGTGTCAGAGGGGGTGGATCAGCCTTTGGGGCCCAAATGGCTCCCCCATTACCTGTTTAGCCCCCTACTTTACATAGAGGCAAAAGCCCAGAGAGGGAAACTGACTTGCCTTAGGTGACACAGCACACCTGGCTCAGACGCCCAGGCATTCTGCCTTCTGCCCCTCTGCCTTGTTTTTGCGTTGAGACCCGCTTCTGGAGGGCAGAGGCCCGCAGGTGGAGGTGAGACCGTAGCTCCCGGCCTGGCAGTTAGTGGGTGTGAATACATGTCTGCCGGTCGCTTAAATGAATGCACGAACGTGCGCACCTTCTGGGGGGAGAGCAGCTCTCCATGGACAGGCTGATTTATACACGATCCGAGCCCTTCGAGTGCCCGCTCAGCTAGCCCCTGATGCTCCCAGTGCCAGCCCCTCCTGATGGGCAGAGACCGCTTCCTGCCTGGGCACCTCAGCCGGTAAAACGGCTGAGGCCCGAGGACTCCGTGGAATGTGGCTCTGCAGTCCTCGATTATAGAGGCACTAAAAGGTTAAGTCTCAGGAACAATGACTGGTGTCCTGGGGCGCCGGGCGTACGCTGGCACCGGGGATAGGGGGGCACCGCACACAGGTCTCTGCCCTGGAGGAGCGTGGAAGGGAATGAGAAGTGCACCAGTAGCTATGGTAACAGGGTGGTCTAAGGAGGCATCCTGGAGGTGTGCAAGACCTGAGCTGGACCTCAGCGCGCCGATCGGACTTAGAGCGATCGTCACTCTGGCATGCAGTCAGCACAGCCCCGACCCCGGCGTGTGCTGGGCACCATGCTCGGCAGTGGGCTGAAGAGCCAGAGTTCCTCCTGCCAACGCAGGGTTAGATGCCCCACTCCGTGCTCCCTGAGCCCCCCAGGGCGTCCCTTGGCACCGCCCCCATCTTCCTGCCTTGGGATTGCTAGCTCTGGGGTCTGCTTTGCTCCCCTCTGGGCCCCATGAGCCCCTCAAGGGCAGGGGCCAGATCCATCTCCTCCGCTTTGTCCCCAGTGCCCAGCGTGGGGCCTCGCATGGCACCGCAGCCTTAGTTCTGTTTTGTGGAGTTGAACCCAGTGAGGTGAGGGTCCCACGGGGCTAGGGCATCCTCCCTTCTCCTGGCTCAGGACCCTCTGGTGTTGATTCTGTCCCCACCCCCACCATCCTCACCATCCCCTAGATGCTGGCCAAGTCCCCCGAAGGGGGGGGAGGGCAGGGGGGAGGAGGAAGGTGAGACAAGGAGGGCTGAGCAGAGGGTGAGAAAGCCTCCCTGCTGCCTGGCCGCCGGCACCGCGGGAAGGTTCTGGCAGGAGCTGCCTGCTGGGCTGAGATCACCATGGAGACCTGGCTTGGAGAGGGTCACTGGCAGTGGCTAAGGGCCGGAGGGGGCGGGGGCGACAGGGATTTGTGCAGAGGCTCCCAGCCTGCCCCGGGGCCCTTCGGGGGAGCAGGGAAGGCTGGGGCTTGGTACAGTCCACTTGCTGAGTGGTTTGGGGCAGCCGGGCCTGAATCTCCCCCTCACTTGTCGCCCCAGCACACTCTACCTGTCACCCCAACAGAGGTTCCTTAGCTTGGCAGCTGTTCCTCAGCTGCAGTAAAGATGCCTGTAGCCCCCCGCAGCTGAACCTGTTCCCCCAGATACAGTCGTCCTGTGTCCCAACGGAGACCCTCCTTATGGCTCCAGCTGTTCCTGTTTATCACCCAAACTGGAGGGCTGACGTCCATCCCAGCAGCACCCCTGGTCCCAAGAGCCGCTTTTCCACCATTCGCCCCGGTTCTGACACAACCGCACCCTAACAGGCACAGCTCTTCCCCCTACGGCTTGTACTCCATCCTCCGTCCCCAGCTTGCCGCCTTGGGCTGATAGACTGGGATGGGGGCTCCCCCTACCTCTCGGGAGCCCACCTGGTTCCCTTGGCCCTGGCGGGCAGGGGGTGGGGGAGGGGGGGAGTCCTGGCAAGTCCAGCCTCAGGACAAAAGTCTTCCCCAGGGCTGACTGCCCAGCAGACAGCAGCCGAGGCTGAGCGGAATTTAAATGTGGCCCTGTTGGGAAGGGAAGCCAAGAAAGGACAAGAGAGGAAAGGCTTTCTGTGGCGGCCTGCTTCCTGCAGGGGTGGGGGAGGGGGGGTTCTGCTAGGGGGTGTTAGAAAGCAGTTGTAGCACCCCCAACCCCTTAATTCTGGTGGGCTGGTCAGTCACCGACTGCGGGGGCAGGGTCTTGAGAATAACTGAGCCCGTCCCTGTCCCTTTGGGCATCTTCCTGCTAGCCGCAGCAAAGCCTTGGAATCTGGATGGGGAAGTCTGGAGAAGGGGTACTTCAGACCTCCAGCGTCTGGTGATTGTAGGGATTGGGAGCTTGGAAGTGTCTGAGCCTCAGCAGCCGAACACAAATGGTATTGTGTTGGGCAATTTCTTTATTCCTTTATTCAGACAGACTTCCCAGTCACCTTGCCTCTGGAAGGAACCCAATGGCATTGGAAGGCACTGGGAAAGGGTTGGAATCAGAAGACATGAAAGTGCGCAGGTGTGCAGTTCAGACCTGTGCTGTGCTCAAACCCTGTGCTCCCCACTGTGTCATTCCTCACAGTAGCCTAGCTTGGAGGAGGCACTAAACTCATCATTGCATGAGGAAACTGAGGCTTGGGGCGCCTAGCTGACTCAGGCCCCAGGAAAATAATATTGATGTATAATCAGATCATTTCTTTGGTTTCCTGTACCAGGCTTAAGCCACTTTAAGCCTCCGAATCCTCCCAACAAGCCTCTGGGATAGTTTGGTTATCCCCTTTTTACAGATGAGTAAACTGAGGCTCCCAGAGATTCACTGACTTGCCCAGCGTCCTAGAGCTGTCCAGGGTGGTGCTGGCATTTGAACTCAGCTGTGTGTGACTCAGGAGCCCAAGTCCTTAACAAATTGCGCTGCCTGGAACCCTGACCCCTCTCCCAGAGCCACTTTTACCTCTCAGGGAGGCGGGACGTGGATACAGACCTGTTTTACAGATGGGGAGACAGTTTGGAGAAGACCAGAAACAGTCCATTGTCTCACGAGGGGCTATTTGGAATGTTCTGGGAGAAGAAACAATATGGTTAGCTTCTCCCAGAATCCTGGTAGGAACTGGGTGGAGGTCCCACTCTTAGCCTCTCTGTTCTTAGAGCTCAGTGTCTGTGCCTACCGCTGACTTCTGCCTCTTCTTTTGTGTTTCTTTGCAGCTTTCAGAAAACCAACGCCAAGACCCCTCCCAGCGTCCACATTGTCCTCTGGCAGGAGCGCCTGCCCCTCTGCCTCCCCCCCCCCCCC
>LNAC01000035.1:1765015-1797081 GCA_002007465.1 Ailurus styani | reverse complement strand
CCCCTCTGCCTCCCCCCCACCCCACCTGTCCCCCTTGCACTACCATCTTCCCCCACCCCTCCCCGCCCATCTCCTCCACGCAGAAGCCGAAGGTGAGCCCTTTCTGCACAAAACCAGCAATTGTAAATACTTTTTAAAAATGTACAAAACTTAAAAACAAAACACAGTTTTAGAAAAAGACAAAAAAAAAAGAGAGAGAGAGCGCGCGAGCGTGTGCAAGAGGTTGCGAGCGGAGGGGGGGCCCCCCGAGGTGTCCAGAGCCCCTGCAAGTATGCACTGAGACATTTATCTACAGGTCGTTTGACAAAAATGAACAATATCCTATTTATTGTATATACTGTTTTATTATAAATCGTGGATTGTATATTGCATTCTGTAAACCTGCTGTGGTCCCGTGGTGTGCAAATTCGCATGGTGGGGGGGAGGGGCAGAACCTCTTGCGGGAGCTTTTTTTTTTTTCCTTTCTTATTTTTCACTCTTTTGGGTTTTCTCTTCTGTTGTTGTTGTTGTTTTCTGTTTTGGCAGGACACACCCAAAGATCCAAGTTTGTATTAAAAAGAAATGAAAAAAAGCAAAAAAAAAACAAAAACAAACACCTCGTGTCTTGTGAAAGGGGGTGAGTGAGGAGGGTGGATGTGGAATGGAAGGCATGGCTGGGTTTTGTCACCAGACGCTGGCTCCCCAGAGTTGAAATACCCCTTCATGTGTTCCGCCTTCTGAGGTCCCCCTTCTGCCTGAGATCTGAGTCAGCTTTGCATCCGGGGAAAGCCCCCCGGACTCCCAGATTACAGCCCAGGCCCTGGGTCTCCCCAGCCTACTCCCTAGGGCTTCGTGGCCCCTGCCCATCTGTTATGTCCCAGATCCAGGGATTCTGCTTCCTAGACCCTTGGTCTTGGCCCAGGGTCTCCCCTGATTCTGAAATCCCTATTGTGTCCCACACCCCAGGACCCCAAAAGTGCGGGATGCTGGCGTCTTGGATTGCTCTTCTCCCCTCAGGTCCTAGTTCTCCTCTGCCGGAGGGATCCCCATTATAAATCAGGTCTCGAGTCTCCTTGCTTCTGGACCCTCTCATTCCATCCTAGATCCCAGATCTCTTGACTCCAGCCCCTTCATTTGTACTGTATCACCCCAGCCTTTGGGCTCTACAGTTCTCCTCTGATTCAGGGACACCTGTCTTTGAGACCCTCATGCTGTCCTAAGCCCAAGAACCCTTGTGGGGTACTCTGTTTTCCACAAGGACTGGAGTACCCCCTGTTTGTGTGTCTCCCATTCACCCCCGGGTCCTGGATCTCTTTGGCCTCCAGGCCGCCCCCTCCCCCCCCCCCGTTTTGCCTCAGCACACCTGATGCACCTGCTTCTGCCTGTGCAAATGCCAGAGTTTGACTAGGCCAGCAACCCCGATATTTCTGCCTTCCCCGTTCTTACCCTGAACCCCAAATGTTGGGTCTGTTTCCTCCCAGCATTTGTAAACTTTGTATAAAGAAAATTCAATCCCGTGCCTATTTCTGGTGGACCTGGAAAGGCTAAATTGTTCCCCACTCCCTGACTTTGGGAGTTCTTGGCTGCCCTTGATCAAATTAATGCCCACTTTGGGCTGCCCGGTCTTTAGCAAGCAGCTTTTCTCATAGATCCGCTGCCAAATGTGGCTGTGTGTCTCCCCACTGAAGATCAGGGAGACTCTGAGGGGGACACAGACCCCCAGCTTCTGGGGACCCCTACCTGAAAGAGGATGTCAGAGGATTCAGATGGTTCAGGTAAAACAATCCCCCAAAACTGCAGCCTCTGTGCTGGATGTGAGGCTTATCCACCCCGCCCCAGCCCCCTCTATGCGTCCCCAACACTCAAATGAAGACACTGTCACCTCACCTGCCTGGTGAGGCAAAGGCGACAACACGAAGCTCAAGGCCACAATCCGGTAGGGTGTTACAAGCGGGGGCAGGGAGCAGTAAAACCCAGTAAGGGTCAGGAAGGGGGTCTTTGTGCCCAGAGGCTTGAACAGCATGTGCAAAGGCCCGGGGGATGGGGGTGAGGGGGCAGGTGACCACCACACTTGGTAGGTCTGTTTGGGGCAGACACTTTGTGCAGAGGAGAGAGGACAGGGAGAGGGCTTTGGCAAGGTCGCTCTGGGGCCCCTCGGAGGCCTGCTGCAGTAGGCAGCATGGACGGGACCAGTGCAGGTGGTGAGAGAAGCTTGTTTTCAGCCCCATGAATCTCCTGCAGGGAGAAAATAAGTGTGTTCCTCAGTGTCTGAGCTTGGGGTTGCTGTCCAGGTGGGGGCAGGCGCGGTGGGGGGGCTCCAAGGGCTCCGTGGGGGTGCTGAGGGTGCCCAGAAGAGTTTCCCCGAGGAAAGGGGGTAGGAGGGGGAATTCAGTGGAAGGGACTAGGGCTCGGCTTTAAATGCGGAGAGAGGGAGTGAAAGCTTGTGTGCCTAGGAATTGGTGGGGGTTGGGAGGGATGACCCATGAAGGAAATGGGAGTTTAGGGAGGTGATTATAGCCCAGCGAGGGGGCTCATTAACTTGAAGAGGGTTTTGGAGGAAGGATGGGGATTCACTTTTAAGAGTGGAGCTGCAGTTTCTGGGCTGGGAGAGAGAGTTGGAGAGGGAGCTCCTGGAAATGTGAAGGGGGGTGGGCGGGCAGCAAGAGAATAGGAGCTCAGGAAAGGGAGGGGGCTCAGTCTGTGGCTTAGTAAGGGGTGAGGGTGGCAGAGGTGCATTTTGGAGAGCAGACGTGGGAGATCTGCCTGGACCAAGAACCTCAGCCTTTGGGATGGAAGGCTCTCTGACCCTGTCCAGGTGGGTGGGGCAGGGATGGGGGGGATCACCCTATTTTGATCTGTTCTTTTCAGAAACTTCAGCCTTACCACAGCCACAGCCCTGCACCTGATTGCAAAAAGCGTCAAGGCAATGTGGCTCCCAGATGTTTGGGTTTCACCACCATTATTAAAGACTTCCCTGAAGTTTTTATTCCTCAAAACAATCCTTGAGGTAGAGAAGATACTCCTCTCATTTATAGATGAGAAGACAGGTTCAGAGACCTGGAGTAAGTGACTTGTCCAAGACCACATGGGAAGTGGGAAGAAGTAGTCTGACTCTGAGCCTTTGCTTTTTCATAACAATTTAAAGAAAAAAATCCTTTAAAAATTCACTCAAAAAATTCACTTAAAGGTTAAATAAAAAGAATAGGAAATAATTTCTTTAATTATGTGCTATTTAATTATACTATTCTAAACTATATAAAATTCATGCCATCTCCACAACAATTCTATGATAAGGCTTTATTGTAATTATTCTCCTGTTTTGCAGACCGGAAACTCAACTCATAGAGAGGTAATTACAAAGACCACTCATTGTGATACCAGAGTTCAAACCCAAATAATCTGGTTTTGGAGTCTGCTTGCTTTGCTGTCCTGTTAAAAGTGAAAACCCACTCTACCCACATTCCTGGTAATAACCCACATGTCCACATTTTCAGGTCCATTCATGGAGATCAGTGGTT
The DNA here is from genome assembly GCA_002007465.1 of Ailurus styani. Lineage (NCBI taxonomy): Eukaryota > Metazoa > Chordata > Mammalia > Carnivora > Ailuridae > Ailurus > Ailurus styani. Next base: position 1,793,584 of record LNAC01000035.1, on the reverse strand, counting down.
CTCAGCCCAGAAATTCTGATTTCATTGGGGTGGGTGAGGTCTAGGCAATGAGATTTTTAAAAGCTTACACTGCTGGTTCTAATGTGCAAAGTGGAGAAACACTAATCCAGCTATTGTGCTGAGTGTTTACACACAAGCAGCCACCTGTGTGCACACACCTATATTTAATGTGTTGTCCTAGGTGTTCAGGTGTTCGTAAGATGCTTTTCTTGTGTATGCACTGTGGTATCCATTAGTGTTTTTCACTGAGTGGCTGTAAATTACTGTGGGTTTTCCAAGTGACTGTACTGCACTGTAAACACATTCATTCAACAAATATTTCTTAAGCACCTACAGGATTCCAGGCAATGGCCCAGGCACTTGGGGATGCAACAGTGAACAAAACAGATGGGGTCCCTGCCTTTGAGTGTATCATCTTTTGGAATTGACAGACTGGTCTTTTGTCTTTGCCTATGTGTGGCAGGGGGATAGCTGCCCTTGGAGGTTGCTGAAGGGTGAATGGCTGGCTGGGAAATCTTAGGAGGGGGAGACTCTCTGGTTGCTATGTGCATGGGGGGCCCTCTGGCCCTATGTGCAGATGTGTCAGATAAGGAGACCTAGGGCACGATTCTGGGTTTGAATGACTGTGGCTGACTGTGTGACATGTGTGTAAAGATGTGCATGAGCTGGACCTGTGAAAATACAGACAACAGGATGAAGGGGGCGTGATGGGGAAGGGCTATGCACAAAGTAGGCACCAGCGCAGGACAGCCCACAGATGGTGGCACATGCACACACACACGTGCACACACATACAGCCAGCTGCTGCAAGGAGGAGACTGGTTTCCAGTCCCAGGGCACAGACTCCCAGGGCCAGGAGAACTCTGCTCTGGGCATGTGGAGGAGGCACAGCTGGGGCTGGAAACTCTAGAGTGGGAGGAAGGGAGGGAGAGCGAGGGAGGGAGGCTGGGGAGCCACATCCTTGATCTCTGGTCTGTTTCAGCAGTTCCGGACTTGGTGCTCTGGGTCTCTGTGAGACTCTGGGTCTCCCTCTCTCTGATGTCCGGATATTGGCATCACTCTTTCTCTCTTCTGGGTCTTGGGCTGGGAGGCTGATCACATGACTCTGGGTCACCACCTCTCCAGCCTACTTGGCTCTCTGTCCCTGCTCCAAGTCTGTCTCTGCCTCCATGTCTGACTCTGTCTCTGTGTCCTTCCTCGTCCTTGCCAGGTGGGGGAAGGGGCCCAGTGCTCAGGGAGCAGGTGTCAGCTCACTCAGGCAGCAGGGAGCGAAGCCAAGGAGGGCACAGAGCCAGCAGCCCCTGGACACACAGCCACACTCCAGGACACACTGGGGGCACTCACAGGAACGCACAAGGACATACATGGAGAAATGGGTTCTCAGGGACATACACATACAGGTGTGCAGTTCAACACACAGCTAAGCCCAGAAACACAAGGGTGCCAGACACAGGGTCACATGCAGATACAAGGGGTCCTGCACATACAAACCGACGAATACTTATTTGGGCACACACCAAAACAGTCACAGGCACAATCAGGGCATTTTTCTAGAGGAAAACCCGGAGCCACGGGCACAAAAATGGGCACAAACGTACACACACCTTCAGCCATGGGCAGACACACAGGCTCAAAGCAGACACAATCACTCGCTGGAACACAGATGTCCAAAGGCCCAGGTACACTCTGTTACACCTGGGCTATCACACCCAGAGCCGCAGACGTTCAGGATAGGGAGGCAAATGAGCACAGACAGGCAAACACCCTCAAGGACAACCCGAGACCCGGGCCGACAGGCCGACACTGAGGGACACGCCCAGCGCAGGCGAAACGTCCTCAGGTACACACCCCCCTCGGGGCTCACTCTGGAGCACCTGGGGACACGCCACAGGCGGCGGGAGCCGGGGGTGGGGAGCAGCGCGGCCCCAGCGCACCTGGCGCCCACGGCTTGGCCCCGGGGGGCCCCCAGGCGCCCCGAGTGTGCGTGCCCGTGCGTGCGTGCGTGCCCGCCCGTGCGCGCCGCCACCTGTGGGAGGAGAGGTGCGCACGGCGCCCGGGGCTGCCCGGCTGGCGCGGCGCGGGGGGGCGGGGGGGGGACCGGTTGCCATGGAGCGCGGAGCGCGGCCGCATACTAATGGGGCGGCCACGGGCGCTGCCCCCTGGCCGGCCCGGCCCCCTCCTCCCGCTCCTTCCTCCGGTTCCTCCGAAGTCACTCCGGCCCGCCGCCCCGGCCGGCGACCCCCACTCAACGGGCCGGAGCCCGGGGGGCGGGGAGGGGGGCGGTCAAGGGGCCCGGGTCCCGGAACCCTCGCGTCCTCGACGTGCAGGGAGAAGGCCCGGGCCGGTGCGAAGCGGTGCGAGGGCGGAGCGAGGGCCTGGGACGCTGCAGGGGCTGCCCGGCCTGGGCGCGGGCACCAAACGGGCCAGGGCGCGGGCACCAAATGGGCACGGCAGCCGGGAGCGCAGGTGGTGCCCTGGAATGGGGGTGGCTATCCTGGGAGGGTGGGAAATAAAGGGGGGACTTAACCCTTTTGATGCCAGAGGGCCCATCAATCTGTCGTCCCCAGGTTTGGCTGGGGCGGGGGGCGGGGGCGGCACGAGGACACTTGACCGATCATAGTACAGTCCACACCCCTCTCCATCTGCGTCGCTCCAGTGTTGGCTTGACCTGCAGGGGAGGGGGACATTAGTTCCCAATACTTCAGTTCAGCCTGTGGTCTGACTGGTGATGTGGTTGTGTGCGCTGAGGACTGAGGGGAGGGGGGCAGAGCCCCTGGAATGGTTAACACCTCCCCATACCTCGACCCCAGTCCCAGAGTCCCCCTTTCATACAGCCTTGACTCCCTACCCCCTTAGCCCCACTGTTTTAATTGGCATGGAGGGGGACGGCGGTACCCTGGGGTGGGGGGAGCCAGCAGAGAGTTTGCAGGTAGAGACAGTGGTGGGGGCTAATGGGGGGAGCCAGGCGGTTGCCTAGCAACCCCACAGCTGTCTGTTGACCTAGAAGAAGCTGTGCTGTCTTGACACAGCTGGTGTTTACATGTAACCGAGGCTCTGGCTTAGCGCTTGCTCGGAGGAAAGCTGAGGCAGGGCCCTCGTGGCAGCCTGGCCCTGGCCCCCGGCTGTGGTGGGCTCTGTGCCTGCCTGCCCTCTTTGCTTCGGCTCCCACCTCAAGTCCAACAGGGAGAGAGTGGGAGGGCAGATCTCCGAGCTGGAGACTTTGGAGCTGGAGAAAGTTGATGAACACACACACACACACACACACACACACAACCACACACACATACTCAACCTGAGGCCTTTAACACAGAAATGGTGGAAGACTAAGAAAGGGACTGGGGAGGGGGGGTGGCCAGTTTGTGCACAGATTTCAACCCACACAGAGAACACCAACATTCGCGGGGACACATGAACATACAGACCCACAAAATCAAACGGACTTAGGCACTCACACACACATGGGCGCAGAGATGCCCACTGACATGATGACATCCAGACAGACACACAGTAACACATTAATCAAATGACTGAAACCGAGACACACGGACATCTTGATACAGAGGATAAGCAGGTACTGGCCATCTGACAGGGACCCACTCAAACACACTGACAGGGACGCCTGGGTGGCTCAGTCCGTTAAGCTTCTTCTGCCTTTGGCTCAGGTCATGATCTCAGGGTCCTGGAATCGAGTCCCCCATCAGGCTCCTTGCTTAGCAGGGAGCCTGCTTCTTCCTCCTGCTCCCCCTGCTTGTGCTCTCTCCCTCTCTCTGACAAATAAATAAAATTTAAAAAACAAACTGACATATACACAGACCCCCCCACATGTGTTCACACCAGCAACTGTCCCACGAACCCAGTTTATCCCAGGTCTACGTTAGGGCCCGCATACAGAGCAGCCACACGCACACAGAGAAACCCTCAACTCCCCAAACCTTTATTGATTGCCCAAGGCAGTCACTGACACCACTGACAGAGGCAAAGACACACCCAGGAGCCTGACCCATGAAGAGGCACAGGTCCCTGAACGACCACGGGCCCTGACATGTCCCACCCGCTCCCACACAAATACCTGCAGCACAAACACATGCCGGCCCAGGGTGTGGGCAGAGCAGAGACTCCTCCCGGCCCAGAGCCCCAAGCATCAGCGGCTGCGCCTTGGGATCAGAAAGCCCTAGTGGCCCCAGGACCAGTGCCAGATGAGCCCATATGTCCTGTACCCTACCCCTGACTCTCAGCTCTAGGGAGAAAACCACCAGCTCTTTGCTGGGAGCCCCCAGACGGGAGGGAAGAGATAGCATTCACCACCACCCCCTTCCCCAGGAGCCCCTGTCTGAAGCGATGTCCTCTGGAATCCCTGGACAAAAGAGGCACTGTCCTGATCAGATGAGCCCCAGTCTGATGGAGGCCATATCTCTCTCCCAGGCAGCTCTGGACACCACAGATGGACGGAAACACACACACATGCACACACACACGCGCGCATGCGTGAGAGAGCATGTGGCAGCTCCTGGGGGGTTCTTGAGGGCTTCCTGACAGAGGTGAGCCTGGGACCTGACTTCGGAGGCCACGAAGAAGTCGGGGAGGGAGTGTGCTGAGGAGAGCCTCCTTTTCTTACCCCAGACCCCGCCCCCCATCCCGCAGTTCCTCCTCCCCCCAGGGCCCCAGGGGCCAGCCGGGCCCCACAGCCCCAGCAGCCCAAGCAGTGAGCAGAGGAGGAGAGCGGATATTTTTAGCTTCTCTGCCACTGACATTTCGCAGCAGGCGACCTGGGGTGAAGCTGAGTGAGTGCTGAAGGCTGGGAGCAGCCGACAGCGCCTTCCCGCCCCCATGCACACGCACACACCACTGTGCACGCACACAGCCCCATCCCCCAACACCCCAGTGCTCACATGAGGGGCGCGGCTTCAGGCCCACAGTCACACACCTAGACACACACGTGTGCACCTGTGCACACACTTGGCTCACAGGTCGCTTATGCCGAAGACCTCACACTCCTGGACACAACATGCATCCATGCACACACCCAGATACGCACACAGCTCATACCTAGAACACACTTCCCACACCTGGCCAAGTGTACACACACTCCTTTGTCATTCATTCAGGAAGTAAGATCTGTTGGCACTCTTCTAAACACTAGGGATACTGTGAGCAAACTCGGCAAAAATTCTCCAGCCCTCGTGGAGTTTATGTTATGTTCCCGTGAGGGAAGTGGGAAGTCTGACAATAAACAAAAAATAAATAAGCAAAGTATTGCTTCAAGAACCACACATATAACCCAATCCCCCAAAATATACAACCACACATGTGAACAGCTCCCTAACATTCACTCCCCCACAAATACACACAACTGCACACACAGCCCGTGGCCAAGACTCACACAGACAACTCTACACATGTACCTCACAATAGTCACCAACATGTACACGCTGCCACACACATCTGCAGTTACACGCTTCATATATAAACACTCATGCAACTCAAACACGTGACACATGGCGCAAATCTAGCCACACACACACACTGTCCAGAGCTGGACACGTTCCTTGCCCACCTCCGTGGAATAGAGCCTCCACAAGAACCTGTAGGTGCAGGATCACACAACCCTGCCCCCCACACACACACGTGCACACCATTCCCTCAGGTAGAATTTCTCCCCCTGCTTCTCACAAACACACACATACACACATTCCCACAATCCTGCCCCAACCCAGTGAAGCCCAGGTCTGTTTGCCACATGCTCACAGGTGTACACAAGGATTCCTAGCACACTCACAACTTCGAGTACACCCAACTCGCACGCTCTAAAGAGGCCGCGTACCCTAAGTCAATATAGACCCATTCTCCCAATCCACACACTCCCTCCCTCATTTCTCATGAGGCAAGTGTGGTCACTGCAGATCATTCACGTACCCAGAACATTCCCAAGACTCCGATCCTGCCGTCTCCATGCCAGCCCCCAAGGGGCAGGACTCCTTCTGAGCTCAGAGTTTGCCCCTGGTCAAGAGGCTAGAGGTAGAGGCCAAGGAGAATCGATGCTTCTCAGATCTCCCCCCTTGATCCCTCCTCCTTTGTCCCTTCCCTCCTTCCTTGGTCCTTGAGTTTCTTTCCTTCTGTTTCTCCATCTCCCCATCCCACCTCCCCAGTAGCCCTTGGCCCAAAACCAAATTTTCTTCTCTTCCAGGTTCTGCTGCCCTAGAGGACAAAGAAAAAAAAAAGAAAAAGAAAAGAAAAGAAAAAAAGCAAGAGTCATTGTCAAATCCTGAAGTCCTGGGAGGGAGAAAGAGATAATGTGCCAAGGGAGGGAAGGATAGGGCTGACTGGCCCACGGGCCAGCACGCGCAGCTGGGAGAAGCCGCCCGGTGTGTCCCGGCTCTGCTGTTGCCCTGGGTCAGTGGCTGTCCCTCTCTGGGTCTCCCTTCTGCCCCTGTACGAAGAGGGAGTTGCAGGGGATCATTTCTGAGGCAGTGAGATTCTCAGAGACACTGCACTGGTTGTATAAACAGGGAGAAGGCCTGCAGCCTTGGGAGTCTGATTAGAGCAAGGAGAGCCCCCTCCCCAGAGCTCCCCAACCAGAGCGGCCTCCTCCCCCTTCTGGGCCTGGGTTCTGAGAGGCCAACAGCACCCCCTGCCCCCCAACACATATAAACACGTGGGCTCCCCTCAACCCTTGGCCATGTCCTCTGGCCTCTCCGGACCTTTGGCATCCAGGCTTGTGTATTTGGGGCTCACATTTGGGCTCTGTGCCGGTGAGCCAGTCTATGTGTGCACTGTCTGTCTGTCTGTCTGGTTGCCAGCAGCCTTCAGGCGCCAGGAGGGGAGGCAGCAGTCGGGGAGGTGGGGGCAGGGAAGGAGGTAGCGTTGACAAGTTCCAATGTCTGGCTTTCCCTCCTGGAAACCCCGAGCTGGGGCTGGCCCCCCCTTCCCTTCCTGTCTCTCTCGCTCAAGCACGTCCCTTCTAAGAGCCCCTCTCTGCAGACACCCCCAGTGGAACCAAGCCCAGATCTGCTGCCAAGAAGGCCGACATTTCTTAGACTTGCCACGTTAAAGGGGCCTGCACAGGCACGCACTCAAATCCCCCCTCCGTGTCCTCCTCCCGTGCACATTCAGACGACCCGAAACACACAAAGACACGGTTGGACACAGCGGCCACCTGTGCACACAGGAGGTAGCACATGGAGCGCATCTGACCCTGGGCTCCCAGACAAGTACAAACACAGCCCTGTCCTCCCCCTCCTTCCCACACTCAGCTTACCACCGACTCAGAGCACGCACGGTTCCCAGCACACGGTGCTCACAGACACTCACAAACATAATCGCACACAGGGCCTCGTCGTGCAGAGAAACCAGTGCAAACCCTAGCATATTGTCTCCCTGCACAGCGCCCACAGCCGCCACCGTCCCCGCCACCGGCGTCACCACCCCGGGCAGAGGCAGCCCGGTGACACGACACCTGTGCCCGGTACCCACGGCCGAGCACGTCAGTCCCACACAACGGTGGGCCCCCGTCTCGCTGCCAAAGGCTGCTGGGCGCAGGGGCACCGCGGGGCCACACCAGGGACACTTGGAGGAGCCCACACAGTTGTGGACACAGGCGCACACTCACAACTACGTGCGGCGTTCCTCTGGGCACATACAGCCACTGCCCCCTGGACGCGCACAGAGGAGCTTCAACTCACAATTGTATCATTAGCCTCTTGTCCTCGACAACAAACTCGCGGGGGCCCCAGACACACACAGACGGGACGTGCGTGAATTGAGGCGCCACGTACCGACCCTTCAGTGCACACGCAGATCCCTCGTCACTCACAGTTGGCTTCCATGCACACACACTTCTAGACACAGCATCTCTGGGAACACAGGCATGTGTTCAAACTCGGAACACATGCAGCTTCTCCTGGTGCTTACACAGACACACAGTGACCCCCTGTGTACACGCGAGCCAGCACAAACACACACACAGCAGCCTCTGTGCACACCGAGGCACACACAGACTCACAAATCGCCCCCACATGCTCTTCTCCGCATACGAAAGCGTGCGTGCTCCCCCAGACAGACCCAGCTCTGAACCTCACACACAGACCCTCCGGCCCTCTGGCTCCCCACCCCACGCTCCTGACTCCCTCCCTCGGCTGTTGAGGGTGAAGAAGGACCGGGAAGGCCGGGGGTGGGGGGGCTGGCTCAGCCCTTGTTCCCTCCCTCTGCCGGCTGGCTCGCTCCCTCCTGTCTGGCAGAGTCGGCCAACCCAGCCCCGGCTCCAGCAGCCCTGGCTGTTCTGGGCAACCTCTCGGCGGGTTGGTCTCGGCTGATGCCGCTGCTGCCGCAGCAGCAGCGGCAGCAGGGGCGAGAAGGGTGCAGGCGGCTGCCAACGTGGCAGACGGCGGGCAGGGCGGCAGGAAGGAAGCTGGGCCTGTTCTGCGCCCACTCACTGGGGGAGACAAAACCAAGGGGGCTGGATGAGCAAGCGATGCAGCTGGGCAGGGGGACCTTGTGCCCAGCCTGGGCTCCGGGCCCACACTGGCCCCGGACTCACTGGGTGACCTGGGGCAACTTGCTCCCCCTCTCTGGTCCCGTTTCCTCCTTCAGTGAACAGTCTGGACTGGACACCTCTTTCATCTCCCAAACCTTGTATCCAGTTCAGCTCAGGGAGCTCGTAGGAGGGAGACAAGAATTCACTTTGTGGCCTCAGGCGGGTCCCTTCCCCCCTCCTCCCCAGAAACATAGCCTTTCAGTCCAACCGTAAAAATTCCTGAAATCTGTACAGCTCTCACTGTTGACGAACCATTTTCATCCTACAAAGGTAGCACCATTTTACAGATAAGAAAACTAAGGTTCAGAGAGGTCAAATGATGCACCCCAGGCTCCCCAGCAGGTGACGGGCCGAGCTGGGGCAGGAGCTGGCCTTAGGAGTTTGCCTCTAAGAATCAATGCTGCTTCCTCATCTTTCAGCCATCCCACGCCCCCACTGGTATCTGGGCTGGGCCCCCTGAGGCTCCCCACCTCCCAGCCCTGGGCCCCACCAGAGCCACCTGGCTCTGCCCTGGGGAGTGAGGGTTCAAAGGCTAGACCCGGCCTCCCACCAGCATTCCAGCTGCCACTAGGAACACAGCTGTCAGCAGGGCCGAGAGAGCCAAAAGCCGCCTCCCAAGCAGACCCACATAATTGGTACATTGTCAACTCAAAAGCAGAGCTGCTGTGGGATCCTGGGCAAGCCACAGTCCTCTCTGGGCCTTAGTTTCTTCATCTGGCCGCAGTCGATGGGACTAGATGAGTTCCAAGGGCCTTTTCAGCTTGGACGGTTGCCTAGGGAGTGACCAAGGAGAAACACGGTGGGGAGAGGCAGCTGTCCCGAGGTCCCCCGTAGGCCATGGGTGTGTCTCAGGTGTCTGGACCCAAGAATCTGGCCCCTGCCTCCCTTGTACGCTGGGGTCACATCTGGGTCCTCTCTGAAGTCCCACTTGGAGAGCGTTTGCAAGATGGATGCACGGACAGACAAATGGACAAACAAAGGTATGAAGGACGGAAGGGAACAGAGGCCCTCAACCAGTGTGCTAGGGGCAAAGCACCCCCTGAGGAGGAAAGAGGACAAAAGGCAGAGGAAGGCTTTCTGCCTACCTACCTCCTTTGTTTATTGGACAAAACTCTCTTGAAGGTCACCCTGCCCCTCCCTACAGGGCAGTCTGTGGAGAAGACAAATGTGGGGCAGCGAGAGGAGGGTGCTGAATGCTGAGGGATCGGTCCCCAGGCCTGTGGAGGAGGCCCCCGGCTCATCTGGGAGGGTAGAGAAAGGCCTCTGGGAGGAGCTGAGGTATGGACCCCAGGCTTCCAGGGGAAGTCAGAGCAAGCCTGGGGAAGTGAGCGCGCTCCATTATGCGTCCGAGTGGGTGCAATTACCATCCCATTTTGCGGATGGGGAAATCAATCCTCAGAAGCAGAGGGACAGAGCCAGGCCGTACATCCAGGCCTGCCTGACTGCAAAGCCAGTGTTTTTTGTGCTATGCCACGCTGCCTCCGGAAGGAGTGAATTGCTAATGGTGGCATTTCAGATTTCAGATGTAGTGACAGCAAACTAGGGAAGAGGTTCTGGACAGATGGTTCCCAATTGGGTCCCTGCCTCGGGCTAGCAGAGCAGAGGGTTGTCAGGGCAAGCGAAGCGCCCTCCCCTCTATTCCTCTTGTGTGTGGGATGCAAGCAGGTCCCCCCACACACACTCTGCTCACCATCCCCCTACAGCCCTTTGGCCCTGCCTGGGTGACCTGCATGAGCTCAGCTTCCCAGCAGCCCTGCAGAGGAGTCGGCCAGGGCAGAGGCTGCCTCTGCCCTCTCACTGCTTGGCAGTGCCAAGGGAGGCGGGGCCGGGAAGGGGAGAGGGAGGGGGGCCTCCCCGCCACCAGACCTCTGGTCCTGTCCCCCAACTCAGGCGCCCCTGGGGTTTGCTGCAGAGGCCCAGGCTGGGACAGGTGGTGCGGGGCTGGGACACGCTGGTCAGGCCTGTCCCCGTTGCTGCAGCCTTGTTGAGCTGCCATTAACAAGTGGCCGGAGGTTGCCGTGTCTCCATGGAGACCAGACAGTCAGTGCGGCTCCGGGGTGAGGGCCGTGATTAGTGAGTGTCAGCTTTGCCAGCTCTGCTCTTCCCACCGCCCGCTGCTGGGCTCTGAGACAACAGGCCTGGCCCGAGGGTTGGAGGCGGGGTGGGGGGTGGGGGGTGTGGGGAAGCTCTCCCAAGCCCAGGCCCAGGTGCTGTGTCTTTGTCTCCCCCAGTGGCTCCTCAATTCTCCCTGCCTTCCCTCCCAATCAATCTTCCACACAGCCCCCAGGAGGGAGCCTTCTAAAACACAAGCTGAATCCTGACTTGGCCTTCCTTAAGAACTTTCCGTGGCTCCTCATTCCCTCCAGGCCAAGAGTCCAATTCCTTCTCGCGGCATTCAAGGCCTTCATTCATTCATTTCTTCATTCGTTCACTCATTCCTGCAACAAATCTGGTTTTGCACATCTGCTACGTGCCAGAGAGACCACCAGGTATACAAGGGCAGTAAAACCAGCAGGATCCCTGCCGGCCTGAAACTTCCAATCTAGTGAGGAAGACACACTCTAGACAAAATACAAATCAATAGATACTGATTACAATCATGGCAAGGACTGGGAAGACATGGAGAGGATGTGCTGGCAGAGATTAATGCAGAGGGGGCCGGCCTACCTAGGGTGGTCAGCGTGACTTCCTGCAAGGGCAGCAGACATGGCGGCGATCCACCGGTCGGGAGACAGGGAGGAAGAGCTTTCCAGGCCAGAGCCTGGCCCAGGGCCCCGTCTCTCGCCCTGGCCTGCTCCTTTCCCCAACCCCACCTCCACCTCCACCTCCACCTCCATGTTTCCTTTTGTTTTTTTTTTTTAAGGTTTTTATTTATTTATTTGAGAGAGAGAAAGAGTATGAGTCCGGTGGGGAGGAGCAGAGGGAGAGGGAGAAGCAGACTCCCCACCAAGCAGGGATCCTGATGCGGGACTCGATCCCAGGACCCTGGGATCATGACCTGAGCTGAAGGCAGATGCTTATCCGACTGAGCCACTCAGGCACCCCCCACCCCCCCCCGCCAAGTTTCCTATCTTGGTTAAAGCATCAGGCTTATTCAAGGGAGAGACCTGCGAGTTTTAGGGCCAACTCTTTCTCTCCCACACACACCCTGTCCCCACCATGCTCACCTCTCATCAGTCCCATATCCTGTCAACTCTACCACTTTCCGCCAGTCTTCTCTCTCCTCCTCGCTACTTCGGACCCCATCCTTTTCACCCCAATCACACCTGCCCCCTAAGGAGCTCATCCATTCCCTCGCTAGTTCCTTCGTCCCGCTGATCGTGCGTTGAGGGCCCCCTGTGTGCTGGGCACGAGGCTGGGCGAGCAGGGAGCACACAGTCTCTGAGTCTAGTCCAGGAGACCTGCAAGTCCACAGCAGGAGTAGGAGGACCTAATCTGGAACAGGGGTGCCTAGAGGAGCTTTCCAAGAGAAAGTGGCTAAACGGAGACCTGAGGGAGGGTGAGGAATCTGCCGCAGAAAGAGAGGGGGGAAGGTGTCCCACGCGGAGGACAGAGCACGTGGGCAGGCCACGTGGGCAGGCAGAAGTAAGAGAGTCAGAGCCTCCTGTGCAGGCTGGAGGGGGCCACTGGGAGACTGGAACCCACGGGGGCGCACCCTCAGATCTGCTCCCCAGCCTCCATTTCACTCTCCACGCTTCAGCTGGAATCATCTTTCCACAACTGGCACAACCACGTCCCTTCCCAGCTCTTAAAACCCTGCTCTGTCCCCAGTCTTTTAAAGTCCAAACTCTGGGCAGCGAGTCACTCGAGGCCCTTGAAACCCTCTTGCCGGCCTCATTTCCTATCCCTCCTCCTCCGGCTCTGCTCAGCCACACCCAAACAGGTCATATACCCTTTCAGGGATCTGGGCCTTTGTCCATGGAGTGCTCGCCTCCCCGAACGCCCTCCCCCACTTCCCCAGGTGAAGTCGTCACGCTTCGGAGACCCAACCCAGGTGGGCCTCCTCCAAAAAGCCTCTCCTGACCCCTGTCCCCAACAAGAGTAAGTTTCTCCTCTGTGCCCCCATTACACTTAATTACAGAGAGCTAATACTCAGTAGATGTTTTTTCCTCTCTGCTCGACTTTATAGAAGTATTTCATGTTCGGGATATTCTTTACAAAAGTATCTTGTCATCAGCCCCGTTTTACTCATGTGAAACTGGGGCTCAGAAACTTGAAGGGCCTAACCTAGTTTCCAAAGTGACAGAGCAGGGACTCAACCCCAGGCGGCTGGCTGCCACAGCTCATGTGCTTAATCCCTAGGCCACCTCACCCTCTAATGAGGTTTTCTAGCAACGTACGTGCCTCCCTTAGCAGACTAGCAGCACTTGGAGGTCAGCGTCCAAGTCCAATTCATCTAGGCTCCCCGGGGTCCAGCATATGGCTCTACACACAGGAGCGGGTACAAATGTGTGTAGAGTGAATAACTTCAGCTAGGAGGCTACTAGAGGGTTGTGCTCTGGGCTCACGGACAACTTTCCTTTTTTTTTTTTTTTTAAGATTTATTTATTTATTTTGGGGAGAGAGACAGAGAGCGCAGTGCGGGAGGGACAGGGTAAGAATCTCAAGCAGACTCCCTCCTGAGATCATGGCCCACGCCGAAACCAAGAGCCAGACATTCAATCGACTGAGCCACCAGGCACCCCCACAGACAGCTTTCTGAGGGTGGATTAGACCCCTCTGTCCTGAGTGGGTCTAGTCATCATCATGGGACAGACACTGTGCCTAGTCCAGCGCCTAGTTCCTGGCCCAAAGCCAACAAGGGTCTGCTGGCGACCTCGAGATTCCCAACCCTTAGGCAGCAGCCCCTTTGGATAGACGGACCCAGCTCTGAATCTCAGCTCTGCCCCTACATATAGCTGTGTTACGCCAAACAAATGGCTTTACCTCTCTGAGTCTCAGTTCCTTCATCCTCAAAATGGGCTCAGTAGTGCCTGCTTTTTATTATTTTTTTAAGAATTTATTTATTTAGGGGTGCCTGGGTGGCTCAGTGGGTTAAAGCCTCTGCCTTCAGCTCAGGTCATGATCTCAGGGTCCTGGGATCGAGCCCTGCATCGGGCTCTCTGTTCAGCGGGGAGCCTGCTTCCTCCCCTCTCTGCCTGCCTCTCTGCCTACTTGTGATCTCTTTCTCTTTGTGTCAAATAAATAAATAAAATCTTTTTAAAAATTTAAAAAATATATTTTATTTATTTATTTGAGAGGGAGTGAGAGAGAGGATGAAAGGGGGGAAGATCAGAGGGAGAAGCAGACCCCCCCATGGAGCTGGGAGCCCGATGCGGGACTCAATCCTGGGACTCCCGGATCATGACCTGAGCGCAAGGCAGTCGCTGAACCAGCTGAGCCACCTAGGTGCCCCAGTAGTGTCTGCTTTTAAATGTTGGTGGTGAAGATAATGGATGGCAGCCATTCTTACTATTCCCCACGTGTCTACTATGTGCTGTGCTGGGCTTTGTCGTTTATTCTTGAGTAGTGTGACCCTTAAACCAGGCAACCAGGGAGGTGGGAGCCCCTGCGTTTCAGAGAGCCCACTCTGGCCCTCCTCTGCTGGGCCCTTCCCGGTGGAGTGAGGAGTCAGAGAGGCCAAGAGGCCATACCCACCTCTACCCACTTCTAGACCAACTCTGGGTTCCCAGATCCCATAATCCTTTGAGCTAGCTCCCAGGGCCTGGATGGGTCCTTGCCTAATCCAAACCTCACTGCCAGTGTAGATTTCCAGGCCTGAGGGGTGACTGAGGGACAGCTGGTTGCTGGGAGTGGGTGAATAGACCTTGAACTTGCTGGGGGTGGGGCACGGAAGGGGTAGGGGAGAAGAAGGGCCTCTGGTACACTCTCGTTAGGGACCAGCTTGCCCTTACTGATCTTTACAAATGCCTCCAAAGGAAGGAATTCCTAGTGCCATTTTAGAGAACAAGAAACGGAGGCTATGACTGGAGGAACGACTCCAAAGCCTGTTCATTGGCTTGCTCTTGACGTGGCTGTGCTTTATGTCTCTCATCTCACTTCATCCTCACAACAGCCCTCTGATAAAGCAATATTGGCATCCCACATTACAGATGGGGAAACCGAGGCACAGAAGGGTTAGGGGACTTGTCTGAAGTCACACAGCTCAGCAGTGGCAGAGCTGGGAGTCGAATCTTGGCGGCCCAGCTCTTAACTTTAAGCTCTGCTATCTTAGCATTACTAGAGTTATAACTGGGTCCCCTTAACTTGGCTGGCCACCACTCTGCCTCAGTCATCGGTCTGAGGAATGGGGTACGGTAAAAACGCCCCCCACCCAAGGCTATAAAGCCAGGAAGAGACAGAAATGGGATCCAGGCTGAAGGAGGGCCATGTGGCAGCTGCTTGGGGGGAGTGGGGCTTACCTCCCCTCCTCACCCCCCCTACCCTGCAGGCCCAGGATAGCTGGGCAGGGGCCTGGGGGCGGCTCAGAGAGAGGCCCCTCTGGCTTGGGCTCACGACTGTGCCCTCCCTCCCAGCCCGTGGCTGGAGAAGATGGCGCTTTCTCAGGGCCAGAGGCAGAAGAGGCAGCCCCCCCCTTCCTCTCCAAGGCCCAGCTGTGGGGCGGCTGCCCAAGCTCCCACCAGCCCCGCCTCTCCCACTCCCCGGCCAAGTTGCTGCTCTGTGGTCACCTGGACCCAATTTCCTCCTTCCTGCCTCCTCCCATCTCTGGGAAGCGCCCCTGGGCTCCCCTGCCAATTTCCAAAGACTTCTCCCCCAGGAAGCCTTCTCTGTCCTCCCCCCACCCCCACCCCCAGGTCTCCTACCCCTACTTGGAACACTCCAGCTCCTCTCCCTTCAGCCCCACACACAGAGAATCATTTGGACCATCAGCCCATTTTCCATTCGGTTCCTGGCTGAACATTGGGTCCTTCTGGCCAGACTGCGAGTTCTCTTCCCGAAGGCGCTTATCACACTGTGTGCTTCCCTCCCCCCACACTGTGCCAGGTAGGGGGGAGCCCAGAGCCACAGTGGCCCATGCTCTAGGAGTTGAACCTTGGTGCTCAGAGGCCTGAAGCCAACATCACCGTTAAGCTTTTGAGATCTAAGCACCCTTCCCTTCAGGTGAAGAAACCCTGAAAGTGCAGGGAGGAGAAGGGACTCACCCAAGGTCACCCAGAGCCTGGGCCAGTATTCAAACCCAGGTCTTCGGGCTCTCAGGTATAGGTTTCTGACACCCAACCCGGAGCAAGTTTCTAATCCTCCTGGGTCCCCATTTTCAAGCAGGAGACCAAAAGAGTTCCCAACAATGTATTATCAGAACCTGGGGGGTTAATTCTGCCTCACATGCCAGATCCGGACAAGCCCCAAATCCAACCTCCCTCCATCTACCCCCGTTTCACAAACAAGCAAACTGAGACCCCAAAAGTCGAAGGGACCGCCTCAAGGTCACACCGAACTGGGGCTAGAGCTGAGACTGGTTTCCTTGTCAAGTTCTTTGAAGAAAAATGAAGCATTACCAACGAATACATTCATTCAACAAAGGGTTATTTTGTGTGGGGGGGTTTGTGTGTGTGTGGGGGTTTGTTTTTGTTTTTGTTTCTTGAGAGTCTCATAATGCCAGGCTCTATGCTGGTTGCTAAGAATATAAGGGTAAAAAAACCAGTCAGGGCGCCTGGGTGGCTCAGTGGGTTAAAGCCTCTGCTTTCGGCTCAGGTCATGATCTCAGGGTCCTGGGGTCGAGCCCCGCATCGGGCTCTCTGCTCAGCAGGGAGCCTGCTTCCTCCTCTCCCTGTCTCTCTGCCTGCCTCTCTGCCTACTTGTGATCTCTCTCTCTGTGTCAAATAAATTAAAAAAAAAAAAAAAAAACCAGTCAGAGCTGGTAGGGATATGAGGGGGCTCCTGGGCAGGAAACTTTCTGCATCTTGATCTGGGTACCCGTGACATGGGTGTGTTCAGTTCGTGAAAATTCATTGAGCTGTACATTTGGTATGTGCACTCTTCCGAATGCATATTTCAGTTAAAAAATTTTTAAGATTTTATTTCTTCATTTGAGACAGATACAGGGAGAGAGAGAGAGAGAGCACGAGCTGGGGGAGAGGCAGAGGGAGAGGGAGAAGCAGACTTTCCATGGAGCAGGGCTCGGAGCAGGCAGTCCGAAGCGGAACTCGATCCCAGGACCCAGAGATCATGACATGAGCTGAATGCAGACGCCCCACCATCTGAGCCACCCAGGCGCCCCCCCACCAAAATTTTTAAGACAGTCACAAGCATTGAGTTTACAGAGCTACAGTACAGTAGAGGAGGGAGATGTTAACTAATTACACCAATAATTGATAAATTACAATTGTGACAAGTGCTACGATAAAAGTGGAGTTTACTACGGGCTGTGGAGTAGTCCTTAGCTCCTGTGGGGGTAGTCAGGGAAGGCTTCTCAAAGGAAGTGAGGGATAAGCTCGTTCTACAGAACGAGCAGGAATTTAGAAAGTAGGAATGATTCTCAACCCCTACCTTACACCGCCCGAAAATTAATTCAAGATGGGTTGCCTGGCTGGCTGAGCGGTACAGCGTGCGACTCTTGATCTTGGGGTCACGAGTTTGAGCCCACATTGGGCGTAGAGCTTACTTAAAAAAATACGAATTCAAGATTAATCACGAACCTAAATGTGCTAACACTATAAAGCTTCTAGAAGAAGACGTATGGGAATATCTCCATGATCTTGGGATAGGCAAAAATTTCTCAGGCATCAAAAACACTAAACATAAAACAGAATTGTCAGGGGATAGGGAAAAGCATTCAAGATGGGGTAAACAATGTGTGAAGGCCCAGAGGAAAGAAGGGGCAAGGTATGTTGGAAGAACTGAGAAAAGGCCCGAAGAAGCAAAGGGAGAGAGTTAGGTGTGAGAGAATCCAAGAGGAGGTAGGGGTCTGACAAGCCGGGGCTTTATAGGCTGGGTTAGGAACTGGGAGTTTAGCTTGAGGATACTAGGCAGTCAGAGAAGGGTTTTTAAGTTTTTCTTTCTTTCTTCCTTCCTCCCTTCCTTTTTTTTTTAAAAAAAAAGATTTTATTTATTTATTTGACACAGAGAGAGGGATTACAAGTAGGCAGAGAGGCAGGCAGAGAGAGAGGAGAGAGGAGGAAGCAGGCTCCCTGCTGAGCAGAGAGCCTGATGTGGGCCTCCCAGGACCCTGGGATCATGACCTGAGCCGAAGGCAGCGGCTTTAACCCACTGAGCCACCCAGGCGCCCCTTCCTTTCTTTTTTAATTTAAGTCATCTCTACACTCAATGTGGGGCTCAAAGTAACTCACAATCCCGAGATCAAGAGTCTCATGCCCTTTTGACTAAGCCAGCCAGGGCGTCCCAAGAGAAGGGATTTTAGTAGGGGGAGTGGCAGGAGCAGCAACTGAAGCATCAGTTAGGGATAATATGACCATCACCTGGGTTTGCAAAATCAAGAATTACCTTCTTTGATGTGCCCAGGACTGCAAGGTATGGCCTATGTAGGACCAGGAATAAAAGGAAACATCCCCCTTTCTCCCTGCTCAGCAACCAGACAAAGCCAGGCTTGGATTTTGCTTCCTTGCAAATCAAGATGTAGCTTTACAACTTGAAAAGTCACTTAATCCAGGTGCCAGGATAAGGCAGGATGTGGCAGGCGGGGACTTGGGCTGCGAGGCCCTGTCCTGCCGGGCCCGGCCCAGTCTTAGAGGAGCTGGAGTCTGCCAGCTCCCACCCACGCCCCAGCTCTTGCTATAACCCCACCCACCTCACCCCTGCTCAGCACCTGTACCTACTCACATCCTCTTCCTTCTCTCCCTCCCTTGGAGGACTAAAGGGTCTCACCAGGAAAAGCCCAGAGATCAAGAGTTTCCTTCGACCCCTCCCACTACCCCCCAACACCAATATACCCAGCACCAGGGCCCAATAGAGTCCAGCTGTCTCACCACTCAGGCCTTCTCCCTGCAAGGTGCTCACCAAGTCACTGGAAGTGGTGACTCCCTTCAATTCAGCCAACATTTACTGAGCACCTGCTGCATGCCAGGCAGGTGGTTGAGGAAAAGTGTATTATTCCTCCTCTCCAGGAATTCTTGGGGTAATGGGGGAAAGAGAGAGCAAAATATACAAGGGCTTTATAGAGGAGCAAAGTGCAAGTGAGTATAGAAAGTGAGACTGACTTCACCTGCGGGACAGGGTGTGAACATCAAGAAAAATTTCCTCTAAGAGGTGACATTTGAGCTGGGTCATGAAAAGTAAAACTGACAGTAAGGAAAACTCTTTGGCGCCTGGGTGGCTCAGTGGGTTAAGCCTCTGCCTTCGGCTCGGGTCATGATCTCAGGGTCCTGGGATCGAGGCCTGCATCGGGCTCCCTGCTCAGCAGGGAGCCTGCTTCACCTCTCCCTCTGCCTGCCTCTCTGCCTACTTGTGATCTCTCTCTCTCTCTGTCATATAAATAAATAAAATCTTAAAAAAAAAAAAAAGAAACGCTCTTTGCGACAGTGAAGAGTATAAGAATTATAGTGACCACTGGGGATGTTAGATACTGGGCTCAGCACCTTCTGTATTCATTCACTCCTTACAATGACTCTATGAAGTAGGTATTAGAATTATGCCCATTTTCTAGATGCAGTAACTCGGGGCTTAGAGAGGGGAATTGATTTGTTTACAAACTCTCACAGCTATAGTGGCAGAACCAAGACTTGAACCTGGGTCTCTCTGCTTCCATGCTCTTAACTTCTACTACGTAGAGTGACTTGGGCAAAGGACAGGTGGAGGAGTGGGGCAGGAGGGGAGACTGGAGGGTTGGAGGCAGGGCTTGGTGGTGGAAGCCTTGGCGAAGAGTATGCTCTTTATCCAGAAAGCCATGGGGCCGTGGAAGTTTCATTAGTGAAGCAGGGGGTAAAGAGGGACAGCACTCACACTCAGCTTTCGACATTAAGGGCCCACCTTGACGGAGGAGAAGTTAGAGACGGAGAAACCGGTACAGCAGTTGCTGCAAAAATCCAAGAAAAGGGCACCTGGCTGGCTCAGTCAGTAGAGCATGTGACTCTTGTTCTCCAGGTCATGAGTTCAATCTCCACATTGGGTATAGAGTTTATTTAAAGAAAATCCCAGAAAGAGATGAGGGTTGAAGGATGGAGAAGGGGAGGTGCACTGGGGAGAAACCAAGTAGAACTTGGAGATGAAATGGAAGAAGGAGTCAAAGATGGCGTCCAGGGTTTCTGGTGATGTGTGAGCTCCAGAGGGAAGGCCAATAATTGGTCTTTCGCAATTTATTGGGCACCCCATCCCCCAACCATAGCTCAGCTCCACACTCGGCACCTGCAAAACTCACTCCTGGAAGGTGTTTTGTTCTTCTCCAAAATGTTCGTGTGTTCATTCACAATGAGCACCTACTGCATGCTGGATGTTCTGGGAGCTGGGGATAAGCAGGGAATAAGCTAAACCTGCTTTATTTGATGGGGTAATGGTTACAGCCTGGGATCTGGATTTAAATCCCAGTTCTGCAACTCCTTGGTGTTCAGTCCTGGTCGACCCTCCAGCTGGCTGTGACTTCGGGTAAGTCACCGAACCTCTCATTGTCTCGGGTTGCTCACCCATAAGATGGGGGAACAGCCAGTCCCTGCCACAGGGACTCAGTGGGTTGGTACATGTAAGGTTTCTGGTACTGGGTAAGCATTCTGTGTCAGCTATTACTCGAGTTCACATTTTAGTGGGGAGACAGATCCAGTTACACAATTAATTATTTAATTACAACAGTGATAAATACCCTGAAGGAGCAGCACGGTCTGGAGGTGAGGGAAGGCTCCCCAGAGCGAGGGATGGTCCTGCTGAGCCGAGCTGTGTGAGTTGGGGCTGGCCAGGTGAAGCACGAGGGAAGGACAGAGGGTCAGGTGAGGCAGAGGGGTGTCTGAGTAGGTTACCTCTTTGGAGCCCCCCACACAATGCTCAGAAGTAGGTCAGGCAGATACTCAGCTCCCATTTTCTAGAAAGGGCATTAAGGCCCAGAGAGGGATGGCGACTTAGCTGGTCAGTAACCAAGCCTCTGGGTTGATGCTCTGCCCCCACTGATCCAGGGAGCTGGAGGGGATCGGCCTGAGAAGAGGCCTTTGTCCCCGTGCCCACTGGGGTGGGAGCGGCAGGAGCGGAGGCTGCAGCTGGCCACCAGCGGCTGTGGCGGCCAGAGCTGCATTCCTTCCCCTGCCAACAGAGCAAGTCCAGGCTCATGGCAGGGGCCCGGAACGTTCCTTTTTGTACTAAAAAAAAAGAAGAAGAAGAAGAAGAAAGAAAGAAAGAAAAGAAAAGCACTTTAGTCAACATTAGTCTTGACTTCAAAGGACACAGCTCTCAACTGTCGCCCCGTAACCCTGGATCTCTCCCACTCCCTCAGTAAGCCTCCAGGCAGCCAGGTTTCTGGGAAAGGGAATGAGGTCTGGACTTGGAGCCCAAAGACTTTGTGGTGAGCCCTGGCTCAGTCTCCAGCTTGCTGTGTGACCTCGGGTAGGTCAACAGCCCTCTCTGGGCCTGACGGTCCCCAGCCAAACAGGGAAGGGAGGGTTAGATGACATCAGGTGGGGTGGGGAGTCCAGCAACCGGCTCCAGCCAGCTGCAGCAGCTTTGCTGCCCTTCAAGTCTGAGGCACTGGGGCCTCGGGGGTCCGGAAGCTGGGGACAGGCAGCCTTTCATCTCTGCTGGCCCAGGGTCGCTGCAGGTTGGCAGGCCCCACATCCCGAGATCGCGTTTCAGGCTGGAAGGGGCCTTCCTGTGACCTCAGCAGGCCAGCCCTGCCCCTGCCCCCCTCCTCCCCATTCTCACCAGAGGGAAGCAGGCAGCATCCCGCCCAAGGTCACCGACCAGCAAGTGGCTGTCCTTCGGCCTGCCCTTCCCTCCCACCCGAGCCAACAACCCCCCCACCCCCCACCCCCGGCCTCCCACAGTAAAGCCTCAGGTCTCCTGGGCCATTAGGAATCTGCCAGGCGAGGCGTGGTCTTCTTCCTCTCTCTTGTTTCTTGGCTTGTTTTCCCGGTTCTCCAACAGCCGCCTCCTGCAAAAGCCTCCGGGTGCGTGTACAGGAACATTTTTCTTTAAAAAAAAAAAAAAAAGAAAGAAAGAGAGAGAGAAAGAGAGAGAAATGCAGCTACAGTTTGGGTAAAAAAGCAACCAACTCCTTAAACCTTCCCTGTAAGCTCTGGCTCCTCAGCCGGTTGGCTGCAGCCGCTGGGAGGGAAGGCCCTGCTGGGCAGAGGCCGGGGCTTGTCCCCACGCCCTCCTCACCCGCCTCTGCTCTCCTTCAGGGTTTGGTCTGACTTCTGGAGCCATGAGGAGACAAGCTGCAGGGTTCAGTAGGCCTGGGAAAGCATGGGGGGCTGAAGGGCTTGGCTGGGGCCTCTGCCATGCTGCCCACTTGGCTGCCTTCTCGGTTACAAGATGAGGCTTTTCCACCCCTCGCCCATTGCCTCTACTCCCGTTTTCATTCCTTTATTCTCCTGTCTTAGGAACCTCTGGCCTCTTCACTGCAAGTAGCCTGAACGCTGCCTCCCACCTCAGGGCCTCATTGTCCGGCACAGGGCTTGGCTCTTTCTGAGGGGCATGCACTTCCACGCTCCAAGCCTTTGTTCAGCCAGACCCCACTGTCGGGTGGCACTCGGTGTCCCTGCCATGTCTCGCTCTGCTCGCCGAGCCCTTAATTATCTGCTGCAGCCCCAGCACCTGGGTCAGTGCTTGAAACCTCATAGGTACATGTGTCTCTGGAATGAATGGATTTGAACTGGAAATAGGTCTCTAGAAATATTCAGAGTGAGCTCACAGAAGGGACCTTGGATTATGGCACATCCCAGTTAAAGCCCTTCCGTGCCTCCCCGGCTCTCTGAGAATCCAGTCCGATACTCTATTGCCACCTCTTCCCACTTGCCAGCTCTCATCAAAGGATTTCCTTTTTCCCCAAAGTGCCATCTTTCCTCTTGCCTCTGGGCCTTTGCCTGTGAAATTCCCTCCGCTTTCCACACCCTTCTCCACCTCTCACCTGGATGACTCCCTCTGGCCTGTCACCCTGTCCGATTACCCAATGAGCAGATCGAGCACGTGTTTAGGGCACCAGCAAAGCAGGGACACTAAAAAAAAAAAAAAACATATATTATTTTGTTTAAATATTATTTTATTTATTTACTTATTGGGGGGCACGGGATGGGGGAGGACTCCCCTGAGCAGGGAGCCTACCCCTTGCTATGTGGGTCCGATGGATCCCAGGACCCTGACATCATGACCTGAGTTGAAGGCTGATGCTTAATCCACTGAGCCACCCAGGTGCCCCAAAATATTATTTTAAAAAACTAGTTTGATGTTTGATAATTAAAAAAAAACATTTAAATAGCACTCATGAGAAAAAATGGAACTTTAATGGGGTTCCTTACTCTTATTTTATAGTTAGCATTGTTTTTGTGGCTGGGTCGCAGTAGGTGATATCATCTGACCCTGCTCTTTGAGTCTCAGCCTAGACATCAGCTACCTCCCCAGGAAGCCTTCACTGACCCCTTGACAGGTTTAGTTCTCTTTTTGGTAGTCTTAAAGCCCCTCCGGTTTGTTTTGTTTGTTTGTTTTAATATGGATATTTTTGCTTTACTTGTTGCTTTCTATACCCCCACACCAAGTCTGGAAGCATCTTCGGGGCCCAGTTACTATCTTCCACCTCTATACCTGCAGCACACACAGAACAGGGCCTGGCATAGAACTGATCCCAGATATATTACTCTCTGGCCTTTATTTATCCAGTCCCCTCTGCAGGATCTACACTATACATCATATCCGTTTTTTTCAAGATTTTATTTATTTGTCAGAGAGAGAGAGAGAGAGCACAAGCAGGGGGAGCGGCAGGCAGAGGGAGAAGTAGGCTCCCCGCTGAGCAAGGAGCCCAACATGGGACTCCATCCCAGGACCCCAGGATCATGACCTGAGCTGAAGGCAGACGCTTAACCGACTGAGCCAGCCAGGTGCCCCCAACACAACATAGTCTATGTTCTTACATCAGAACCCTGAGGAATCCTACTTACCCTTCAAGGCCCCACTCAAATGACCCCACCTCTATGAACCTACTCAGTCCTTCAGTTGTGTTAGGTTGACCGTAAGCTTTTGTGAGCTTACAGCTCCTGCTGCAATTGGTGTCTCCCTCTTTTATTGTAATTTTTATGTATGTAGGGGAGCCTCGGTGGCTCGGTCGGCTAAGCCTATGCCTTTAGCTCAGGTCACAATCCCAGGACCCTGGGATCATGACCTGAGCCGAAAGCAGAGGCTTTAACCCACTGAGCCACCCAGGCGCCCGGTATTTTTTTTTTAAGATTTTATTTATTCATTTGACACAGAGGAGAGAGATTACAAGTAGGCAGAGAGGCAGGCAGAAAGAGAGGAGAGAGGAGGAAGCAGGCTCCCTGCTGAGCAGAGAGCCCGATGTGGGCCTCCATCCCAGGACCCTGGGACCATGACCTGAGCCGAAGGCAGCGGCTTTAACCCACTGAGCCACCCAGGCACCCAAATAAAGAAATTTTTAAAAAATCTTTTTTTTTTTTAATTTTATTTATTTGACAGAGAGAGACATCGAGAGCAGGAACACAAGCAGGGAGAGTGGGAGAAGGAAAGCAGGTTTCTCGCCAAGCAGGGAGCCCGATGGGGGGCTCGATCCCAGGACCCTGGGATCATGACCTGAGCCGAAGGCAGACGCTTAACGACTGAGCCACCCAGGCATACCTAAATTTTAAAAAATCTTGAAAAAAAAATTTTTTTTAATGTATGTATTCTCTCCCTTGCAGATTGGGAGCTGCTGATAAACAGAGACTCGGTGGATGGACCACTGGCCCCTAGTGCCCTGCAACTGGCCTGGCCAGAGGAGAGAGCAATAAATGAACAACCTTTAAATGAACAACCTGGAAGATGTCACGAAGGAGGGAAAATTCAGGCAAGATTTTGAATGTGGGGGAAGAATAACATGTACTCACTGAGGGCCCAGAGTCAGCACAGACAAAAACAAATCACAGTAGCAATACCCCTGACAAGCAGTACTGAGCGTACCGTAGTGTGGTGGGCAGGAACGGAGATGAAGCTCTGCCTCTTACTGGCTGTGTGACCTGGGACAAGGTAGATCATCTCTCTGTGCCTCAGTTTCCTCATCTGTCAAAAGGGGAGAGGAAGGGTACCTCCCTCACAGGGAATTCAATGGGCGAGGATCTGCAGGGTGTTGAGAATTGGGCCGGGCCCACATGGCGCTTGTGAGTTTGCCATCACCAAGCACCTCGGCAGTGCTGGGCATTTTCACTGGGCACCCCACTTAGCCCTCACAGCTGCCTGAGAGGCGGGGCTGTTTGTTCTTTTACCGAGAAATGAGGTGTGTGGGGGCCAAAGGTTCTTGCTAAGGCCAGGCCATTCACTGGGTAAGGGAAAGGCAGGGGATTTGAACCCACGTCTCTCTGGCCTGCCGCCCACCCGTGTTCCTTGACTGTGGCACCTGCCTGCAGGAGGAGGGGGAGGAAGAGAAGATGGCACAGTGGGAAGGCAGGGAGGCTTCCCTGAGCTGGGGCCTCCAGAGCAGAGCGGCAGGCATTTTTTTTTTCTAGAGCTTTCATTTCCGTCTGCCTCTTCTGAGCAGGTGAAAAACCCCGCAGAGGGCCCTTCACAGAGTCCTCCCCCTTTTCCTCCCCCTCCTGATGCTGCCTCATCCCCCCACGCTGGGAGGGGGGAGGTCAGGCATGCAGCGTGGGAGATGTAGGGGAGGGGAGTGAGGGGGTAGGGGAGCATCATTCCAGATCCTTTCCCTTCAGCAGCCCCCTCTCCCCATCACAGGCGCTCCAGGAGGAGAGAGCATTCCAGGTGGAAGGAATGGCAAATGCAAAGGCTGTGGATTAAGGATGTGGAGGCGGGGAAAGCCTGCGAGCTTGGCTGGAACTGAGGTTCAGGGCCCCCTGGGATTGCTCAGTGGAGGAGAACTTGTTTGACGAGAAGGAGAGAGAGAGGGAGAGAGAGAGAGAGAGAGAGAGAGAGATGCAGTGGACCCAGCAAGAGCTGAGGATGCTAGAGGTAGGGAAGTGGCTGCAGGCTGTCCTGGGCTCTGAACACAGTGGTCTCCATCCTCTTCCCCTCAACCAGGGGTGGTGAAGAGGGGTCACTGTGATTCTTCATGGTCCTGTGCTTTGTTTCTTCTCTGAGAATCCCTTAACACCCCGGGCTCTGCCAGCTCTGTACCAAGAATTGGTTCATGGTTTTTTATGCCTTCCCTCAATGTGTTTTTCTCCCCAGCTCTACAAGATCAGTATTATTCACTCCATTTTATGGATGAGAAAACTGAGGCTCGGCCAGGTTTTATAACTTGCTCAAGGTCACACAGGGTGTAACAGGCAGATTCTGGATTCAAACTCAGGATTTTTTCTAGAGATGGCAATTTTGCCGGCTACACTGGTTTAGGCTGCTTTCCCCAGGGTGTTTGCCATCCCCATAGCAACAATGAGGCCCGCCTGTGCTGACAGCACTTCATAGTTTATGCAGGCCTTATTTTTTTCTGCTCCTCACACTAGCCCTAAGCAGAGCTGCTATCATCCCTATTTCATAGATAAGGAAACTGGGGCTCAGACAGGGGGTGTGACTTGGCCAAGAGTATTGGGACCCAGACCCAGGTCTGGTGACTCTAAATGTCTTTTTGCTTTCCCTTGCAGAGGAAGAGGTTCTGTTCCCTGCTCTAAGCTGCCTTGGAGGGCAGGGAACAAACAGGCAGGGGTTACTTTTCAGAACTGGTGGGAAAGGAATGGGTTTGGCCTTCAGAACCTGGGACTAGGCTACCGGCAGTGGATAATGTCATCCTTCTGGGGGTGATAACCTGAACTGCTTTGGTAGAATAGGGAGGGCTTAACCCCAAGAGCAGTAAGTCCATTCATGTTCAGAGGCTGGGTTCAAATTCCAGCTCTGCTGCCTGCTGACTGGGTGGCCTTGGGCAAGTCATTCAACCTCTTCCTGCTTCCTTTGTCTCATTTGCAAAATGATCGTAATGACAGGACCTCACTCATAGGACTACTAGGAGGATTTAGGAGTTAATGCATGGACAGCACTTAGCATGTGCTTAACACATAGGAAACGCTCAATGTTAGTGCTTATTAATATCACTCTTAAAGTGTTCAGCACCATCCGCTCAGAAAGCAACTTCTCTATGTCCGTTGCCTAAAGGGAGAACCTACGGCTCTTCTTGCCAGACAACCTTCAAGCAAAGCTCCAGAATCTTACCTAGGACAGGTGGTAATGCTGATATCAACAATAATATTAAATTACTAATAAAGTTAGTTAATGACTATAATACTATTAAAGTTAACATTCAACAGCTGCTTACTATGTGCCAATCACTGTGCGAAGTGCTTTGCATTTATTATCTCATTTAACTTTCACAGTTCTGGGAGATAAAAACAATCACGATTCCCATTTTATGGATAAGGAAGCTGAGGCTCAGAGAGGTGAAGTCACTTGCTCAAGGTCACACTGCTAGGAAGTGCTGTAGCTGTGATTTGAATCCAGGCTTGCCTGGCTTCAAAGTCTCCCAAAACAATTAAGGTCAGATGACAATTTGCCCAGTGTATGGACACTTGCATCAGCTCTCTCCCAAACTTATCTGATGGATCTGCTGCCTCAGGCTCACCTCCCTCCAAGCTGGGAAGACTGAGCACCTTTTATGGAGTGCCTTCTGTGTGCCAGAACACGTTAGACACATTCCACATGGAATCCGCACCTGGCCCTATGACACTTTACCACTATCCCCATTTCTTAGAAAAGATGATGAGGCACACAGAGGTGTGCTGACTGGTCAAGGTCATAGTCTGAAGTGAGATGGCAGAGCCAGGATTCAAACCCTGGGTTGGCCTCAAAGCTTGCATTCAGGGCCTACCAGAAAAGTACATAGACCCTTGGAAATGAGCCTCATTTTTTGAAAAAGTTCCCTCCCCTGTAACACCTCATTTGTTTAGGCCCCTGCATGAGCTCTGCCCTCCCTCCCCATTGCCACCTATCCCAACTGGCCTGGATACCTTTCTCTTGGCCTGCAATCCTTCTTCCAAACACCTGCTGCCTAGTTAACCCCCATTGACCAACTCACCCTGAGATATCACCTCTGCAGGAAGCCTTCTCTGGCCCAACCCCATCGCAACATTCACTCTCATAAACACCTTGTACTTTGCCTTCTTGTTCCTTACCACAGTTTCTAACTCTATTTTGATTTGTCTGGTCATCCATTTTATGACTTACTTACTCGCTAAACTCTAAGCTCCATGAGGGTCTGTTTTGCCCACCACTATAGCTGTACCACTGGCAGGCTGCTTATCAATAGTCAGTGCTTAATACTTTGTTTTTTTTTTTTTTTAAAGATTTTTATTTATTTATTTCACAGAGGGAGAGAGATCACAAGGAGGCAGAGGGGCAGGAAGAGAGAGAGAGGGGGAAGCAGGCTCCCCACTGAGCAGGGAGCCCGATGCGGGCCTCGATCCCAGGACCCTGAGATCATGACCTGAGCCGAAAGCAGAGGCTTTAACCCACTGAGCCACCCAGGCGCCCTGTTTTTTTTTTTAAGTAAACCCTACACCCAACATGGGTCTCGAACTCACTGACTCTGAAATCAAGAGTCATATGCTCTACTGACTGAGCCAGCTAGGCGCCCCGGTGCTTAATAATTTTTTACTGAATAGATGACTCCATGAATGAATAGATAGCTACCAGGTACTTTACACACATGACTCATTAATTTCACAGTTAACTCACTGAATCCTCACAACTGCCCTGTTGTCCCCATTTAAAAAAATTTTTTTTAAGATTCATTTATATATTTATTTATTTGACAGAGAGAGAGAGAGAGAGATCACAAGTAGGCTGAGAGGCAGGCAGAGAGAGAGGAGGAAGCAGGCTCCCTGTTGAACAAGGAGCCCCATGCAGGGCTAGATCCCAGGACCCCCAGATCATGACCTGAGTCAAAGGCAGATGTTTAACTGACTGAGCCACCCAACTGCCTATATATATATATATATATATATATATATATATATATATATATA
>LNAC01000035.1:1712425-1759343 GCA_002007465.1 Ailurus styani | reverse complement strand
AGAGGGAGAGAGATCACAAGGAGGCAGAGAGGCAGGCAGAGAGAAAGGGGGAAGCAGGCTCCCTGCTGAGCAGAGAGCCCGATGCGGGCCTCGATCCCAGGACCCTGAGATCATGACCTGAGCTGAAAGCAGAGGCTTTAACCCACTGAGCCACCCAGGCGCCCAAATTTACCTTTTAATACCCTCCTCGTTCCCTCTTTTAGGTTTTCGAAGATTTTATTTATTTATTTATTTGACAGAGAGAGACACAGAGAGAGAGGGAACACAAGCAGGGGGAATAGGAGAGGGAGAAGCAGGCTTCCTGCAGAGCAGGCTTTGTCCCAGGAACATGGAATCATGACCTGAGCCCAAGGCAGATGCCTAACGACTGAGCCACCCAGGCACCCCTAAAACAGTAATTTATAGGGTCTTGTGCTTACCAATTTTTGTGTAACAAGAGAATTATACCTTTTTCTGTGTAATTCAGGGAAAGACTAATCAGGTGAGGATCTGTAGATTTATGTTTGCAGAATTGAAAGCTCATGCTCTCTTCAGGGTGGTCTTTAGTGTGAGGACATCACTGCTGGGTAGGATTTAGGTTGAAGTAAGAATTTTTTTTTTTTTTAAAGTAAGTTCTGTGCCCATTGTGGGGCTTGAATTCACAACCCCAAGATCAAGAGTTGCATCCTCTACCAAGTGAAAAATTTTTAATTTTTGGGATGCCTAGCTGGCTCAGTCAGTAGAGTATGCGATGCTTGATCATGGGGGTGTGAGTTCAAGCCCCGCTTTGGGGGTAGAGTTTACTTGACAGTATTTTTAATTTTTGAAGCTTCCACAATTTGGATATCTTGGTAAGGAGTTTACTAAAATATATTTAATTTAGAGTATTTTTATTTTAAATGTATGTTATATGAGAAATTTGTATTTACCAGCCTTATGAATTTGGGTGATTTCTTTAAATGACCAGGTCCTCTAAGAGCATATTAAAAAACTATTCTTGGTTGCCTGGGTGACTCAGTCAGTTAAGGGTCTGCCTTTGGTTGAGGGCATGATTCTAGAGTCCTGGGA
This sequence comes from Ailurus styani, assembly GCA_002007465.1. Classification (NCBI taxonomy): domain Eukaryota; kingdom Metazoa; phylum Chordata; class Mammalia; order Carnivora; family Ailuridae; genus Ailurus; species Ailurus styani. The sequence continues at coordinate 1,758,296 of LNAC01000035.1, read as the reverse complement.
TTGAGTCCTGCATCATGTTCCTTGCTCACTGAGGAGTCTGCTTCTCCCTCTGCCCTTTGCCCCGCTCTGGGTCTGGCTTTTTTTTTTTTTTTAAGATTTTATTTATTTATTCGACACAGAGAGAGAGATCACAGAGAGGCAGGCAGAGAGAGAGGAGGAAGCAGATTCCCCGTTGAGCAGGGAGCCTGATGCGAGCCTTGATCCCAGGACCCTGAGATCATGACTTGAGCTGAAGGCAGAGGCTTTAACCCACTGAGCCACCCAGGCGCCCTGGGTCTGGCTTTCTCCAATAAATAATTAAATAAAATCTAAAACAAAAAACAAAAAAACCTCTATTCTTTACTCTTCTTGGACACTTCAGCTATAGACTGAGGTAGACTGGTGGTGTTGAAGGTTAAAGAATTATTTCTTCTCTTTGAAAGAGGCCCCATGGGACACCTGGGTGGCTCAGTCGGTTGAGCCTCTGCCTTCAGCTTGGGGTTATGATCCCAGGGTTCTGGGATTGAGTCCCCCATTGGGCTCATTGCCCAGTGAGGAGCCTGCTTCTCCCTCTGCTCCTCCCCCTTCTTGTGCTCTCTATCTCTCTCTCACGCACACACACACATTCTCTCTCTCTCTGACAAATAAGTAAATAAAAATCTTAAAAAAAAAAAAAAAGGAGAAGCCCCATGATGGCATGAATTTGAGAGATTCTGGCCTTCACGTTACCCTGTAGCCTCCTGATTTGTGGTCCTCAGTTCATTCTCCTACTTGGGATGGATGTCTCCGTAGTTCCTGAGAATGGTACTTTTACTGTCGGGGAGATAGAAAGGGTATAGAACAGCATATCAGGAGTTGCAGGTAGATTCGTTGTACGACTGGACTAGGCGATAGGAGCAATTCACATCCAGACTACCCCAGTTTCTATTTTATAAGCACTGATCGTATTGCAAAAGGACTACAATTGGTGGACTAACACCCTTTTCCAAATTACTCTGTTGTGACTGTGGATAAGCTCTTCAAGACAGGAACTGTGTCTTGTATTTCTTTTGTATTCTGTAATTCATCAAACTTGTCTGGCAGTAGAATTTCCCATTAAAACATTTTCATATCTGTGTTGGGAGCTCTGATGTCAGTACACAACCAGGGTTGAGACTGTTGACATAAGCATATTGTGGGTGCTCAATAAATATATGTTGGTTACTTTTTTATTTTTTTATTTTATTTTATTTTTTTTAAAGATTTTTTTTTTTTATTTATTCATTTCACAGAGGGAGAGAAATCACAAGGAGGCAGAGAGGCAGGCAGAGAGAGAGAGAGGGGGAAGCAGGCTCCCTGCTGAGCAGGGAGCCCGATGCGGGCCTCGATCCCAGGACCCTGAGATCATGACCTGAGCCGAAAGCAGAGGCTTTAACCCACTGAGCCACCCAGGCGCCCAATGTTGGTTACTTTTTTAAAAAAATTATTTATTATTTTAGAGAGAGAGAGAATGGGGAGAGGAGCAGAGGGAAAAGAACAAGCAGACCCCACGCTGAACGTGGAGCCTGGCACACAGGGCTTGATCTCACAGCCCTTAGATCATGACCTGTGCTGAAACCAAGAGTCAGATGCTTTAACCAGCTGAGCCACCCAGGTGCCCCTATATGTTGGTTACTTTGCTTCTGGTCCTGGCATGCATTGGGTAGGGTAGAAGAGACCCAGATTTTTTCATGAAGTAAATAGACTTTTTTTTTTTAAGAGATGGTGGGGGTGGGAAGGGGCAGAGGGAGAGGGAGAGAGACTCTTTTTTTTTTTTAAGATTTTATTTTATTTATTTGACACAGAGAGAGAGATTACAAGTAGGAAGAGAAGCAGGCAGAGAGAGGAGGAAGCAGGCTCCCTGCTGAGCAGAGAGCCCGATGTGGGCCTCGATCCCAGGACCCTGAGATCATGACCTGAGCCGAAGGCAGAGGCTTTAACCCACTGAGCCACCCAGGCGCCCAGGGAGAGAGACTCTTAAGCAGGTTCTATGTCCAGTGGAGAGCCCAGTGCTGATCAGGGAGCCAGATGTGGGGCTTGATCCCAGGACCCCGGGATCATTACCTGAGCCTCAGATGAGATGCCTCTTTGGTCTCTGGTCTCTTTCAGTTTAGAATGGTTTACCTCCATCCTGCCCCCCCCCTTTTTTTTTAAGTGACAGTAACTTTTTAAAGTGACCAGGTCAGTTGTCTCATAGAATATTCCATACTACAGAGGTGCCTAGGTGGCTCAGTGGGTTAAGCATCGGCCTTCAGCTCAGGTCATGATCCCAGGGTCCTGGGATCCAGCCCGGCATTGGGCTCCCTCTGCCCCTCCCCCCTGCTTGTACACTCTCTTTCTCTCTCTCTTTCAAATAAATAAAATCATTTAAAAAATAAATATATTAGAGCAGTACAAATAGGTAGCTGAATTATTTATACAGATCTATGTAAATTTAGTTTCCACCACTGATTAGTGGAGTAAAGAACTACTAGACTATTACTACCTTGCATAAAAGATTTTCTCAGAAAAGCTCACAGCTGAAAAGTTTAATACCTAGAGAAAAATCAGTATTGGTTTTATAGAAAACTTGCCAGGCAGGACTTGTCAGGATTCTTCTTTGATAATTTTTGATGGCCCTGCATCTTTATGACTCTAAAAAAATTACATTAAGCTAATGGGCATGTTTTTCTTTTTTCTTCTTCTTTTTTTTAAAGATTTTATTTATTCATTTGACAGAGAGAGAGATTATAAGTAGGCAGACAGAGAGAGAGGAGGAAGCAGGCTCCCCACCAAGCAGAGAGCCCGATGTGGGCCTCGATCCCAGGACCCTGGGATCATGACCTGAGCCAAAGGCAGCGGCTTTAACCCACTGAGCCACCCAGGCGCCCTGGGCATGTTTTTCTAAGCTCAGTATTTTTTTTATGATCGGTAGATTGGTCAGTGCAATGGTTCTTGTTCCCTTGGGGAATTCATAAAGTGATTACAAGTTAGTAGTAACATTTGGGGACTTCACTCTTCCTTGACCAATCCTCCACAATATAACATTATAATCATTCATGTCTTAGTCACCATTAAAGTGATGTTGAATGAGTTTTTTCCTGTTCTGTTTGAAGTTGTGAATGGTACTCTGGAGAATTCAAATGTATAGTTATGAATGGTATCTCAGAATAGTTACCATTTATGCAAATGAAACACACTTCTTAACTTAGAAACCAAACAGAATTGAATTAGAAAAAAGAAGAATAGAAACAAGAATTGTTGAATGCTTGCAGAGGAAATAATGTTCAGATATAGAAATATCTCAGAAAAATTTGCTCTTCATGATTTTTATACACCAATAAAGAAAAATAGTTTAAGATTGATGGGAGAGGCTATTAAACTTTGTCTGTAATATTACTCTTCAAGCTGTTTTTCTTTTCTGGTAAAATATGGGAGTCTGAGGCATACTCTCTTAGTGGTAAGATTATTCCAGTTGAACAGAAGTAAGTTTCTTATTTTTGGAATATAGAAGCCCTTTTGAAAAGAAGCAGTAGTTCAGCTTAGTTCCAATTTGGGTGAATATGTGTGTGTATAAGCACACATACATATATACTATATGTGTGTGGTTTATGGTGATATTTAAACTTTGTAATTGACATAGTAAAATAACAATTCTTTTACTCTCAGGTATTCAAAAGTGAGACCTTTTTCTCCCCCGATTATACCATCATTGTAGCAAGTACTATAAAGCAGTCTAAAAAGCTTTTTTTCTCTTTTTAATTTTTATTTATTTATTTTTGAGAGAGAGATGGAGCACAAGTGGGAGGAGAGGCAGAGAGAGAAGCAGACTCCCCGCTGAGGAGGGAGCCTGATGCAGGACTTGATTCCAGGACCCTGGAATCATGACTTGAGCCAAGGCAGACACTTAACCGACTGAGCCACCCAGGTGCCCCTGAAATCATATCTTGAGAAGTTGTAGGTGTTGTTGTTTTTTTTATAATTTTTTTTAAAGATTTTACTTACTTATTTGACACAGAGAGAGAGATCCCAAGTAGGCAGAGAGGCAGGTGGAGGAAGAGGAGGAAGCAGGCTCCCTGCCGAGCAGAGAGCCCGATGCGGGGCTTGATCCCAGGAACCTGAGATCATGACCTAAGCTGAAGGCAGAGGCTTAACCCACTGAACCACCCAGGCGCCCCGAGAAGTTGTGTTTAATTGTGTAGAAGGAGGTCTTGGGTCATGCCCACTGATGTTCATAATTGAGAACTCTAAATTTCCCTTTGTAGAATATTGATAGTCTTTAAAGAATAGTATTCCTGATACCAAAATCATTTGTGGAATTGTGAGAAGTAGAACTGTTTTGCCCCCTTTTATTTTTAAAACTCCTTTAGCATTCATTTGCAATGAAAAATTGCAAAGCACAGTGCTATCACTTTGGTATATATCATTACAGTCACTCCCAGAACTTAAGATAAGTTATGTTAGTAGCTACATTTTACAGATAAACAAGCTCAAAGAGGTTAAGTAGCTTCCTTAAAGTCACTTAACTAATAAATAGGAGATTTGAGTTGAACACTCTTTTTTCCCCCTTCATTGTACTCTACAGCCTCTATCTACCTATCTATCTGAAGTATAGTTGACACACAGTGTTACATTAGTTTCAAGTGCACAACGTAATGATTTGCTAACTTCATGCTCACTGTAGGTATAGCTACCTTCTGTCATCATAACAGGGCTACTGCAATACCATTGACTATATTCCCTTGTGTACATTGTACACAAGGTACGTTGTACCTTTCATCCCTGTGACTTACACATTCCATAACTAGAAGCCTGTTACCTCTCACTCCTCTTCACCCATTTTGCGCATCCTCCTAGCCCTCCGTCCTTTATTTTTACTTTTTAAATTAATTAATTAATTATATTTATTTATTTATTTTTTAAATTATTTATTTATTTATTTATTTGACACAGAGAGAGAGATCAGATCACAAGTAGGCAGAGAGGCAGACAGAGAAAGAGGAGGAAGCAGGCTCCCTGCTGAGCAGAGAGCCCGATGCAGGCCTTGATCCCAGGACCCTGAGATCATGACCTGAGCCGAAAGCAGAGGCTTTAACCCACTGAGCCACCCAGGCGCCCTATTTATTTATTATTTGTCAGAGAGTGCACACAAGTAGGGGGAGCATCAGGCAGAGGGAGAAGCAGGCTCCCGGCTGACCAGGGTGCCCGCCCAGGACCCCGGGATCATGACCTGAGCCAAAGGCAGACATTTAACCCACTGAGCCACCCAGGTGTCCCTATTTTTAATTTTTTTTTAAAGATTTTATTTCTTTATTTGACACAGAGAGATTACAAGTAGGCAGAGAGGCAGGCAGAGAGACAGGGAGAGGAGGAAGCAGGCTCCCTGCTGAGCAGAGAGCCCGATGCGATGCGGGCCTCGATCCCACGACACTGAGATCACGACCTGAGCCGAAAGCAGAGGCTTTAACCCACTGAGCCACCCAGGCGCCCCCTATTTTTAATTTTTTAAAAAAGATTTTATTTATTTGCAAGAAAGCAGAGAGAGAGTGCATGCATGAAGGCGGGGGGTGGGGAAGGGCAGAGAGAGAGAGGGAGAAGGAGGCTACACATTGAGCACAGAGCCCTAATGGGGCTAGATCCTAGGACACTGAAAGATCCCAGGACCCCGAGATCATGACCTGAACTGAAATCAAGAGTCATATGCTTAACTGACTGAGCCACCCAGGGGCCCCTGTACTTTATTTTTTTTAGTGAGATTTTTTTCCTTTATTTGAATTTAATCCGATTTTTAATTTTATTTTTTAAAAAGTATCTTATTATTTATTTGACAGAGATAGCGCTGAAGCAGGGAAGTGGCAAGCAGAGGGAGAGGGAGAAGCAGGGAGAGGGAGAAGCAGGGAGAGGGGGAGCCCGCTGTGGGACTGGATCCTAGGACGCTGGGATCATGACCTGAGCTGAAGGCGCTGAGCCACCCAGGCATCCTAATCAGATTTTTTAATGGTACAGTTTACATACTGTGAAATAGACAGAAACGCAAGTATATAATTAGATGAGTTTTGACAAGTGTAAACACGTGTAGCTAACACCCCAGTCAAGAGGTAGAACCTAAAAAAAAAAAAAAAAAAAAGAGGTAGAACCTTTCAGTGTTCCCTCACACACCCTTCCAGTCAGTCCCCACTGTCTTAGAGGCAACCACTGTTCTGATTTCTGTTCTAACAAATTAATTTGGCCTGTTCTTGACTTCTATCATATGCACTCTTTTGTTTCTGAATTTTCCTGTTCAGTATATAATTTTTGAGATTCATCCACATTAATGTGTATGTCAGTATGAACCTAGGTCTTTTTGAGGTAGAACCTTTCAGTGTTCCCTCACACACCCTTCCAGTCAGTCCCCACTGTCTTAGAGGCAACCACTGTTCTGATTTCTGTTCTAACAAATTAATTTGGCCTGTTCTTGACTTCTATCATATGCACTCTTTTGTTTCTGAATTTTCCTGTTCAGTATATAATTTTTGAGATTCATCCACATTAATGTGTATGTCAGTATGAACCTAGGTCTTTTTTTTTTTAACCCACGTCTTTTGATGTGTATCTAGAGTTCTTTCCAACAAACTGCAGCTCCTCTAATTTGCTTATTCTTACATCACATCCTTTTCTTTCTTTCTTTCTTTCTTTCTTTCTTTCTTTCTTTCTTTCTTTCTTTCTTTCTTTTTTGCTTTGGTATTTGTAATTTACTTCCCTTTTCTAATATCTTAGATTTGTTTTTAAAATCTCTTTGAAATTACAAAAGTAATACATGCTCATTGCAACAAATTACACAATCATAAGTGAATAAAGAGGGCACTTGGGTGGCTCAGTTGGTTAAGTGACTGCCTTCAGCTCAGGTCATGATCCTGGAGTCCTAGGATCGAATCCCGCATCAGGCTCCCAGCTCCATGGGGAGTCTGCTTCTTCCTCTGACCTTCTACCCTCTCATGCTCTCTCACACTCTCTCTCTCAAATAAAATCTTAAAAAAAAAAAGTGAAGAAAGAGTGAAAGTTATCTCAGATTTATTTTTATTTCTACCTTTTTCCAATTATGAAAATAATGAGTGCTCTTTGTGAAAAAAATTTTATTTAAATTGCCAAATTCAAAAAGTATGAAGCAAAGAATAAGAATCATCCATGATCCTACCAGTTAGCTTTTATTTATTTATTTTAAAAGATGTTTTATTTATTTGACAGAGAGAGAGAGAGAGAGCGCGCGCCCAGGCAGGGGGAGCAGCAGGCCAAGGGAGAAGCAGGCTGCCTGCTTAGTGATTCCAGGAACCTGAGATTATGACCTGAGCTGAAACCAAGAGTCATACATTTAACCTAACCGACTGAGCCACCCAGGTGTCTCACTACCAGTTAGCATTTTGTTTACTATAGCTGAGACCATAGCTTAGGGGTTTTTAGGTTTCCCTTCTTGCATTAGGTTTGTCACATCCACGTTAATCAGTTTTTGTTGTTTCAGTGTTCATGCTTTTGGCCATCCTAAATTTAAATAGCTGGCAGTGATCTGGGCTATTTTGGCCTCATTGGGCTTATTTATTTATTTATTAGATTTTATGTATTTGAGAGAGAGACAGTGCACGGGTGGGGCGGGGAGAGGAAGAGGGGAGAAGCAGGCTATCTCCATCTATCAGGGAGCCCGACTGGGGACTCGATCCCAGGTTGCTAAGATCATGACCTGAGCCAAAAGGACTGAGTCACCCAGGCGCCCCTATTTGTTTATTTAAAAAAAAATGTCTTTTTAATTTATTTGAGAGGGAGTAGGAGAGAGAGAGAGAGCTAGAGAGAGAGAATAATAAGCCTTGCATAGTAGGAGACCATATAGTTCTGTGGTTATGAGTGTAAGATTCTGGAGTCAGTCCATCTGAGTTCAAATGTAGGCTCTCTCACTTAACTAGCTCTGTGTGTAATCTTGGGCAGTGACTCAGCCTCAGTTTTCTAATGTGTAAAATGGAGACCTGTGTAATTTTTCTGTAAAATACAGAACATATCTCAAAGGGTATAGAAGAATTAAATGACATCATTACTTGGTCCAGTGCTCAATAAATGTTAACAGTTGTTATAAATTAGTAAATGTCATATTTGGTTGGATACATCATCTGTCTAGCCTCGAATTCTGTTTATGGGAAAGGGATGAAAATATCACCTTCAAAATTTAGGACTGTGTTGCCCAAAATTCATAATTTCTCTTAGGAATTTCTTATGGAGATGTTACCTGTGCATTTATCTAGACTGTGTAAATTATTTTTTCTAATATTCTGTACACCTCATCTGAGTAATGAGTTTTATTACTTTATATGCTGGATTGGGTAGTAAACTATTACTTTTTATTTGTCCTAATAAAAGCAGTAGCTGCTGGGAGGTAAATGTATACTATGTGCCAGGGAGTGTGCACATTCCTCCTCACAACAGTCCTTCAAATTAGTTGTTATTTACAGATGGGAAAAGTGAGGCTGGAAGAAATTAAGTAACATGCCCTTGGTCACAGCTAAGCTTACTGGTACTAGAATTCAAAGCTTTCCTCCCTCCCTTCTTTCCTTCCCCCCCCCCCTTTTTTTTTGACATAAAATTCCTATCTAAAATCTGGGCTTAAAAAATAATTTAATATACTTTATTGTTTTTTTAGACTTCTAATTACTTTATAATTTCTGAGGTTTGATGCAGAATCTGTGTTTACCATTTCACATCCTCTTTGTTTTATATTAAAGTGTCCTATTTGTAATTTTTTAAAGAAGATTTTATTTATTTATTTGCCAGAGGGAGCGAGACAGGGAGAGCATGTGCACAAACACGGATGGGGCGGGGGGGGGACCGCAGGCAGAAGGAGAAGCAGGCTCCCCGCCGAGCAAGGAGCAAGATGCAGAACTCGATCCCAAGACCGCCGGATGGTGACCTGAGCTAAAGGCAGACGCTTAACTGACTGAGTCCCCTAGGCGTCCCTGTATATTATTTTTTTAAATCTGTAAGCATATAGAAGCTCCTCCGGTGTTTTTGGATACCTTTATAGGCCTCCTTTGTCTACTTTACCTTTTTTGTGCAGTGATGACCACAACTGCACATTCTATTCTAGGTACAGATACACTTTGGTTTGTACAAGGGCAGGATAATGTGTTCTGTGTTTCCAGAGCTTTCATAATAACAGCCAGCATTTTGTTGCATTTTGTAGCTGTATTCAGGATAAGTCTAGGGACTCTGAAACCCTTTTCTTATATTGTAACAGGTAGCTTTAGAGCTCATCATCTGATAATTATAGTTTGGACTATTTTTCCATTACTGCATTACCTTATTTTTATCTACATGGAAGCTATTTTCCACATTTCTCAACACATAACTTTGTACCGTCATACTTCTAGCTACTGCTATAGAGTTATCTACCAACAGAAGATTTCACTAGATAGTTTTTTCTAGATAATTTCTAAAAATGTTACTTGGGATAGGTTTCAGCATCAGTCCCTGGGGGACCCCTTTGTTTATACATCTTTATCTATAAGGGGCCTAGATCATACCTCTCTTATTCCTGTTTCTAAATGAATTCTCCAGGGGTGTCGCCTGGGTGGCTCAGTGGGTTAAAGCCTCTGCCTTCGGCTCAGGTCATGATCTCAGGGTCCTGGGATCGAGCCCCTCATCGGGCTCCCTGCTCAGCAGGGAGCCTGCTTCCTCCTCTCTCTCTGCCTGCCTCTCTGCCTACTTGTAATCTCTCTCTCTGTGTCAAATAAATAAATAAAATCTTTTTTAAAAAATGAATTCTCTGGGGGAAAAAATGGTTGGTTTTTCTTGTTGTTGTTAATTTCATTAAGTAATCTCTACAAACAACCTGGGGCTCAAACACACAATCCCAAGATAAACAGTTGTATGCTTTACCAACTGAGCCAGCTGCTAGAGCGTGGTACTCTTTTTTTGTTCTTTTTGGTTTTTTTGTTTCTGTTTTGGAGCATGTTATTCTTGATCTTCGGGTCCTGAGTTTCAGCTCCATGTTGGGGGTAAAGTTTACTTAAAAAAATAAAACATGGGGGCACCTGGATTGCTATGTTGGTTAAGCATCTGCTTTGGGTTCAGGTCATAATCTCAGGGTCCTGGAATGGAGCCCCAGCACTGCACAGACTCCCTGCTAAATAAATAAAATCTTAGAAAAAGTAAAAATTTGGGGGACTCCTGGCTGGCTCAGGAGCTGGCACATGCAAAAGAATGAAGTTAGAATCCTGCCTGACACCATTAATAAAAATTAACTCTAAATGGATAAAAGACTTAAATATTAGATCTAAAAATATAAAAATCTTAGAAGAAGCCATAGGTGTAAATCTTTACAATGTTAGATTAGGCAGTAGTTTCTTAGATATGACACCTAAAAGCACAAACCAAGAAAAAATAAATTGTAGTTCATCAAAATTAAAAACTTTTGTGCTTTAAAGGGTATGATCAGAGCACTTGGGTGGCTCAGTCGATTAAGTAACCAACTCTTGTTTTCAGCTCAGGTCTTGATCTCAGGGTCATGAGTTCAAGCCCAGCATTGGGCTCCACGCTGGACGTGGAGCTTACTTTAAAAAAAAAAAAAGATTTTCTTTTACTTATTTTAAAGAGAGAGAGCGGGTGCCAGGGCTGTTGGGGCAGAGGGAGAGAGGGAATCTTAAGCAGGCTCCATGGTCAGAGCTGGACATGGGGCTTGACATGGGGCTTGATCCCAGGAGCCTGAGAAATCAAGAGTTGAGTGCTTAACCAACTGAGCCACCCAGGCACCCCTGATTGTACTTTTTTAAGTAATCTCTACACCCAACATGGGGCACTAAATCAGAACCCTGAGATCAAGAGTTGTATAATCCATTGACTGAGCTCGCCAGGCAATCCTGTTCTTCTTTTTCAGTGTTGTTTTGACTATGCTGAATCTCTTGCGCTTCCGTCTGAATTTAGGCCCAGCATGTCAATTTCTGCAAAAAAAGTTAGCTGTGATTTTGATAAGGATTTCACTGAATCTGCAAATTAATTTGGGGAGTATTGCAATCTTAACAGTATTAAATCTTCTAATACATTAATATGGGATGTCTGTTCATTTATTTAAGTCTTTAAATTTTTCCTATGTATTGTAGTTTTTAGCAGAGAAGTCTTTTTTTTTTTTCAAAGATTTTATTTATTTGACAGAGAGAGAGAGAGATCACAAGTAAGCAGAGAGGCAGGCAGAGAGAGAGGAGGAAGCAGGCTTCCTGCCGAGCAGAGAGCCCGATGTGGGCCTCGATCCCAGGACCCTGAGGTCATGACCTGAGCTGAAGGCAGAGGCTTTAACCCACTGAGCCACCCAGGCGCCCTAGCAGAGAAGTCTTGTCCTTCTGTTCAATTTATTTATTTTTTCTTTTTTTTTTAAATCTCAGAACTACCTCAGGTATGGTGATTTATGAGCATTAAATGGGTGGGAGTCATTGTTTTGTTGTTGATAGCTCTTGGTGTTCTGAGTCATTCTTCTCAAATCTGTATCTCTATATTTATACTGAATAGTTAATAGGATTCCTGAAAAAGAAATTTTTAAAAAAATTTTATTAGGGGCACCTGGGTGGCTCAGTCAGCTAAGTGTCTACCTTCAGCTTGGGTCATGATCCCAGGGGATCGAGCCCTGCATCAGGCTCCCTGCTCAGTGGAGAGCCTGCTTCTCCCTCTCTCTCTGCCTGCCACTCTGCCTACTTGGGTTCTCTCTATCTCTCTATCAAGTAAATAAATTATTATTATTTTTTAAGATTTTATTTTTTTTTAAATTTATTTGAGAGAGACCAAAACTAGGCTGAGAGGCAGGCAGAGAGAGAGGAAGAAGCAGGCTCCCCGATAAGCAGGGAGCCCAACTCGGGGCTCGATACCAGGACCCTGGTATCATGACCTGAGCTGAAGGCAGAGGCTTTAACCCACTGAGCCACCCAGGCACCCCTCAACTAAATAAATTTAAAAAAAAATTCTTAAAAAAATTTTATTTATTTGAAAGAGAGAGCATGAGTGGGGGGAGGAGGAGCAGAGGGACAAGCAGACTCCCTGCCGAACAGGGGAGCCTGATGTGGGACTCACTCCCAGGACCCTGTGATCATGACTTGAGCCAAAGTCAGAAGCTCAAGCAACTGAGCTACCTAGGCACTCCAAAAAAGATAAATTTCTCAAAATTTGGTACTTACATCAACATGTTTGTGTATTTCTAGGCTAATCCTCAAGCACTGTTTGGTCACACACAGCCTCAGTCACCTGTTGGTTTAAAGCTTGCTTCTAGTGACAAACAGTATATTGAGTACATTTGTAAGTATTTTATTCTATTTATATTTTATTAAGTATTTTATTTACTCAGTATCCTATTTTTTTTAAGAGAGAGTACATGAGTTGGGGGTGGGCAGAGAGAGAATCTTTTTTTTTTTTTTTTTTAGGATTTTATATATTTATTTGTTAGAGAGAGTGCACATAAGCAGAGAGAGCAGCAGGCAGAGCAGTCAGAAGGAGAAGCAGGCTCCCTGCTGAGCAATGAGCCTGATGTGGAGATGTGGAACTCGATCCTGGAACCTGGGATCATGACCTGAGCCAAAGGAAGACGCTTAATAACTGAGCCACCCAGGCATTCCATTTTTGTTGTTGCTGTTGTTAAAGATTTTATTTGTTTATTTATTTATTTATTTGAGAGAGAGAGAGTTCAAGAGAGCACGAGCAGGGTGAGGGGCAGATGGAGAAGCAGGCTTCCCGCTGAGCAGGGAGCCCAGTGTGGGACTCGATCCCAGGACTCCAGGATCACGACCTGAGCTGAAGGAAGACGCTTAACCGACTGAGCCACCCAGGTGCCCCTGGAGAGAGAATCTTAAGCAGGCTCCACACCCAGCATAGAGCTGGACACCAAGCTTATCTCACAACCTTGAGATTATGACCTGAGCTGAAATCAGGAGTTGGACACTCAACCTACTGAGCCACCCAGGCAACTCAGTATTTTATTCTTTTTGATGCTATTGTAAACGAAATTGATCTCTTAATTTCATTTTTGGATTGTTCATTGCTAGTGCATAGAAATACAATTGATTTTGTATATTGATCTTATATTCTGCTACCTGGGTTCTAGCAGGATTTTTTGTTTTGTTTTTTGTCTTTTGTGGTTTTTTTGGTGGATTCCATAGCATTTTTTTTTAAGATTTTATTTATTTTTTTAAAGATTTTATTTATTTGTCAGAGCACAAGCAGGGAGAGTGGCAGGCAGAGGGAGAAGCAGGCTCCCTTCTGAGCAAGGAACCCAGTGTGGGATGCAGATGCTTAACCAACTGAGCTACCCAGGTGCCCCGAAGATTTTATTTTTTAATAATCCTTGCCCCCAGTATGGGGCTTGAACTCATGACCCTGAGATCAAGAGTCAGATGCTCCCCTGACTGGGCCAGTCAGGTACCTCTCCTTAGCATTTTCTATATACAAAATCATATCATCTGCAAATAGAGTTTTATTTCTTCCTTTCCAGTTTTATACCTTTTATTTCCTTTTCTGCCTGATTGACCTGGCCAGAACCTTTAGTACACTGTTAAGTAGAAATGATAAGACTGGACATCATAGTCTTGTTCCTGATCTTAGAGGGAAAAATCTGTCTGGTTTTGATATCAGAGTAATAATGACTTCACAGAATAAGTTCAGATGCATTTGTCCTTATTACTTTCAAAGCAGATCTCAGACTTCATTTCATTTGTAAATATTTCAGCATATAACTTTTTTTTTTTTTTGACAGAGAGAGAGAGAGAGAGATTACAAGTAGGCAGAGAAGCAGGCAGAGAGAGGAGGAAGCAGGCTCCCTGCCAAGCAGAGAGCCCGATGTGGGGCTCGATCTCAGGACCCTGAGATCATGACCTGAGCCGAAGGCAGAGGTTTAATCCACTGAGCCACCCAGGTGCCCCTCAGCATATAACTCTAAAATACAAGTATTCCCCCATTGGAACATAAATTTTTTTTAAAGGTTTTATTTTTAAGTAATCTCTACACCCAACGTGGAACTTGAACTTACAACCCCAAGATCAAGCAGGAGTTGCGTGCTCTACCACTGAGCCATCCATGTGCCCCTGGAACATAATTATGTTAGCATTGTCACACCATAATATCTTTATTATTTTGTGTGTGTGTGTGTTCACCCCCATAATATCTTTAAATATCCAGTCACTTTATTTATTTATTTATTTTTAAAGATTTTATTTATTTATTTGACACAGAGAGAGAGATTACAAGTAGGCAGAGAGGCAGGCAGAGAGACAAGGAGAGGAGGAAGCAGGCTCCCCGCTGAGCAGAGAGCCCGATGCGGGCCTCGATCCCAGGATGCTGAGATCATGACCTGAGCCGAAAGCAGAGGCTTTAACCCACTGAGCCACCCAGGCGCCCTCCAGTCACTTTAAAGAGTTTTAAGCAGGGGGTGGGTATATGTGATATGATTTTCTTTCCTTTTATTTTGTTAATTTTTGAGGGGGAGAGTGTGTGAGCAGGGGATGGAAGGAGAGGGGGCAGAGGAGGAGAAGAGAGAGAATCCTAAGCAGGCTCCATGTTCAGCCCGGAGCCTGACTTGGGGCTCAGTCTCATGATGCTGAGATCAAGACCTGAACTGAAATCAAGAGTTGGATGCTTAACTGACTGACCCACCCAGGTGCCCCATATGATTTCCATTTTTATTTTTATTTTATTTTTTATTTATTTAATTTTATTTATTATTATTATTTTTTTAGTTATTTATTTAACAGAGAGAAAGAGACAGTGAGAGAGGGAACACAAGCAGGGGGAGTGGGAGAGGGAGAAACAGGCCTCCTGCTGAACAGGGAGCCCAACTCAGGGCTTGATCCCAGGACCCCGGGATCATGACCCAAGCTGAAGGCAGACGCCCAACAACTGAGCCATCCAGGCACCCTGATTTACATTTTTAAAAGATTTATCCAGTTGCTGCAAAGAAAGTGAATTATCTGGAGGCAGGAACTGATTGTAGTAAGTAATAGAAGGCTATTGCGGAAGTCTGAATAATGATAGAGACTTGAAATAGGTTGGTGAAAGAAGAAATAGATGTATGTAGTTAGTATGTATTTTGGAGGTAGAGCGGATAGAACTTGATGGATATGTGGGTCAAGGAAGAAGGGAAGGATTGAGCGTGCCTTCCTTTTGGAAACTCTAACTTTTATGACAAAGCATTGTTCTGGTTCTCCTACCTTCCTTGATGCTTCCTTCTTTGTCACTCTCTAAGTTATCCTCTGACCTTGCCTCTCTGTTTATGCTTTTGTATCGGGAGGTCATCTACTCTCTCATGTCTTTAACTACAACCTCCATATAGTAAAAGTCCTAAATCCGTATTTCACTTCTGAACCCCAGTCCCAGAATTTCTGTTGGATCACTCTACCTGAGTATCCCTTCTGTACCTCCAGCTTTTCTTAGACTGTTTGCTTTTGGGGACCTGTAGTCAGATTGGCACAGCTTGTCTCTCTCTCACTTGGGAGACATACTTACAGGTTTTAGGATGGATTTTATACCTTTTATACATATTTTAATGATGGGAACTTTATTTCTCTAAGAAGGATATTTAGCACACCTGGGCAGCATTTTCGTTCAGGACCTTGACTTCCTCATAGGTTAAAATGAGAAGGCTAAGCTTCTGCTCATTCCTCACCTCCAAATCCATTGACTTGCTGCCCTTTATTCTGACTCGATATTTCTGTTTATTCATTCACTCAGTTAATTATTCAGCACATTCTTTTTTAAGATTTTATTTATTCGACAGAGAGCAGGAGCACACAAGCAGAGGGAGTGGCAGAGGGAGAGGGAGAAGCAGGCTCTCCGCTCAGCAGGGAGCCTGATGTGGGGCTTGATCCCAGGACCCTGGAGTCATGACCTGAGCCGAAACCAAGAGTCAGGCGCTTAACCAACTGAGCCACACAGATGCACCTCAGCACATTTTAGGGCGGGGTTATATGTCTGCCAACATACCAAGCATTGACTCCACTATTTTCCCATTTCATCCAGATATAAGGCTTTAGTTACTATTGACTTTCCTGAACTCCCTGTCTCTTTTCACACCAAGACTCTTAGGTCCCTCTGTGTCTTTCTCTCCCACTACTCAAGTTCAGATCCTTTGTTACCTTTGCCATGACTCTTGTCCCTAATTCTTGTCTCCCTCTCCAGCTCTGTTCTCTTCTACTCTGCTTAAGTGAGATGTGTAGCATCTTCCTAAATATTCTGTAATCTATAACTCCAATTGTGTGACTCTTATCACTTATTGATTAAGGTATAAACAGCCTGTTTAAGATCCTGTGATCTGGCCCTACTTGTCTTTCCAGTCTTGCTTCTCATTACTTTTGCAGTAAGGTACTCATCTTCATTCCCCAGAGATGTCTCATTATTTTCTGCTTATGTGCCTCTGCTCACATTGTCTGTCCACCTCAGGTATAATACTCCTTGTCTCTGTATGTCCAAATCCTGTGTATTTTTAGGGTTCAGTTACGTGACACTCTGTGGTGCTTCTGTGATTTACTTAACCAAAAGTAAACCATAACTTTGCCACTTTTTATTTTGTTTTATATTTGTGCACTTTTCTCATTTCTCCTATATGACCGAACTCCTTAAATAGAAACTATTTCTTGTATCTCTATACTTCTACAGTGCTGGGGCCTTTGCTTAGTAGTGACAGTAAATAATGTGTTGAGTGAGATAACATTGAAGATAATGTTCCTAGAGGCAGGAAAGTAGATTTAATACCTCTTGAGGTACTACCCAACCTTGTGATTTTCATAGATTTTGTAGATTGAAAAACTTATTTTTAAAATTAAAAAATATTTATTTGACAGAGACACAGCAAGAGAGGGAACAGAAGCAGGGGGAGGGGGAGAGGGAGAAGCAGGCTTCCCACAGAGCAGGGAGCCTGATGCGGGCTCAATCCCAGGACCCTGGAATCATGACCTGAGCCAAAGAAAGGCAGATGCTTAACAACTGAGCCACCCAGGCACCCCTATTTTTAAATTTTTTAAAAAAGATTTTATTTATTTGACACACAGAGAGAGATCACAAGTAGAGAAGCAGGCAGAGAGAGAGGAGGAAGCAGGCTCCCTGCTGAACAGAGAAGCCGATGCAGGACCCTGAGATCATGACCTGAGCTGAAGGCAGAGGCTTAACCCACTGAGCCACCCAGGCGCCCTATTTTTAAATTTTTTAAGAGTTTTTTGTTGTTTGTTTCTTTTTTTTTTTTTTTTTTAATTTTTTTATTTATTTATTTGATACAGAGAGAGAGATCACAAGTAGGCAGAGAGGCAGGCAGAGAGACAGGGAGAGGAGGAAGCAGGCCCCCTGCTGAGCAGAGAGCCCGATGCGGGCCTCGATCCCAGGACGCTGAGATCATGACCTGAGCCGAAAGCAGAGGCTTTAACCCACTGAGCCACCCAGGCGCCCTGTTGTTTGTTTCTTTTAAAGATTTATCTGTTGGACCCCTGGGTGGCTCAGTTGGTTAAGTGCCTGCCTTTGGCTCAGGCATGATCCCAGGGTCCTGAGATTGAGATCTACATCAGGATCCTTGCTCAGCGGGAAGCCTGCTGCTCCCCCTGCTTGCACTCTCTCTCTCTCTCTGAAAAATAAATAAACAAAAATTTTTTAAACATTTTATTTATTTATATGAGAGAGGGTGAGGGAAAGAGCATGAGAGGGAGGAGGATAAGAGGGAGAAGTAGACTCCCCGCTGAGTAGGGAGTCCGATGCGGGATGACTCCTAGGACTCCAAGATCATGATCTGACTGAAGGCAGTCGCTTAACCAACTGAGCCACCCAGGCACCCCAATAAACAAAATCTTAAAAAAAAAAATAAAGATTTATCTATTTGTTTTAGAGAGAGAACAGGGTCAGGCAGAGAGAGAGGGAGAGGGAGAGAAATCCTCAAGCATACTCCCTGCTAGTATGAGCCCGCTGGAGGGGCTTGATCCCAGGACTCCCAAGATCATGACCTGAGCCAAAATCAAGAGTTGGACACTTAACTAACTGAGCCACCCAGACACCCCTGTAGATTGAAAAACTTTTAGAAAAACTTATATATAAACTTTTCTCTCAATAATTAGTTAAAAGAAAAAATTGTTTTGAAAAATTTCGAACATACATAAATTCAGAGAGGATAATATAATGAACCTCTGTATGCTTATTGCTCAGCTTCAACAGTGATCAACCCATGGTCAATCTTGTTTCATCTGTACTGCTTCCACTGTCTTCTCCCTCACCCTCTTTGGATTTTCTTTTCTTTCTTCCTTTTTTTTTAGAGAGAGAGTAAGAGAGTGCACACAAGCGGTGGGGAGCTGGGCAGAGGGAGAGGAAGAAGCAGGTTCTCCGTGAGCAGGGAGCCTAATGGCAGGGAAGGCCTGGATCCTAGGACCCTGGGATCATGACTTGAGCCAAAGGCAAATGCTTAACAAACTGAGCCACCCAGGTGCCCCAGGTGAAATTCATTTTAATAATATTTTTTATTAACCCAGTAGTTGTAAACTATTTTCATTTCCACATGTAATTTATATAAGGAGTATTAATGAGAAATTTTACATTTTTTTATACTGAATCTTTGTGATTTTGTGTGTTTTACACCTATAGCACATATCAATTCAGATGAGCCAGATTTCAAGTGCTCATTAAGTGCATGTGTGTAATGGGTCCCCGTTGGACAGCGCAGCTCTAGAAGCTTGGCCTGAGTCAGGTTTCCTGCTTTAGCAGTAATGCTTCAAAAGTGGTGTAGTAGTCTTCCATCAGGAGGCTTACAGTGTTCAGTTGTTTCTTTTTGTGTTTTAAGTCGTCATGGATAATGATTACCTAGATCTTTTATTTCATTAGATATTTGCAAAATGATGCTATTTTGTCATTATTTATTTATTTATTAGCTGAAATACTTCCAAAAAGAAAAACTTTTGTTTATCAACTCTTTGGTTACTGTGGTGTTTGGTTTGTATAAGAAAGGCAGGATAAATACTTGATTCTTTCCCTTTATTCCTTTATTTACAATTTTTTAAAGTAATGGGTTGGTTCCCTGACGTACTCCAAAGGGGATTAGTGAGTTGGTTTTTTTTTTAAAGGATCATTATGAATTTATGGGTTTTAACATTTGATATGTTTTAATCCATTGTAGTTATTCTTATTGATGTTCAGTTTGTTCCATCTTAGATCAGGGGCTTCACATTGGCTTCTGATTTCTTTTTTGTTTGAGAGAGAGAGAGTGCATGAGTGTGCAAGGTGGAATGGGGGGAGGCTATGGGGGACGGGAAAGGGAGAGAGAGAATCTCAAGCAGGCTGCACAGTCACCATGGAGCCTGACACGGGGCTCAGTCCCATGACCCTGATATTATGATGTGAGCCAAAATCAAGAGTTGGATGGATGCTCAACTGACTGAACTATCCAGGCACCCACCCAGCTCCTGATTTCTTTCTTCTTCTTTTTTTAAAGATTGTATTTATTTATTAGAGAGGGGGAGAGGGAGAAATAGACTCCCCGTTGAGCAGGGAGCCCAATGCAGGGCTTGATCCCAGGACCCTGGGATCATGACCTGAGCTGAAGGCAGATGTTTCACTGACTGAGCCACCCAGGCACCCTCCAGCTCCTGATTCTCTTGACATAACTGCAGTAGTCTTTGATTAGTGTTTCTTGCTTTCTAGTATAAGATGTTCTAGACTTGTCTTGCACATTTCCTACCCTGTAGCCAAAGAGCTCTGGATCCTTTTAGTGACCACATTATTGGCTCCTTCATTTGGTAGATGAGGAAACTGAAGGCTAGAGAAGTAGAGTGATTGAACCAGGGTCACACAGATTCAGGAGTGTAATCTGGCCTAGCACCCTACCTAGCCTTCTGGCTCTTAGCTCTACACCATGGCCATTTTGTCTCGTTTCCTCTACCTAGTTTCTGGAACTGATGGTTTAACTGCATTTGAGCTTCTACTCTAGCTTGTCAGGGGAAGATAGGTTTTGTGGGTCATCATTGGAGGTACAATCAAACCATTAATTTGGGCTAATTGGGGTAAATCCTAGGGAGAGTGTTGTCTGTTGTTTTTCTTTAGGTGCAGCTGTTACTTTGTCATACAGTAGCTGAAACTAGGCTAATAGTGTTATCAGGTTATTTTGTTAGGTAGAGGTCCTTGTACCTGGTTTAATGAATAGCTGAGAATGATGTGCAATTTAACTTTAATTGTATGTAAATTAGACTCCTGAAATGCTTAAAAACAGCTCATTAAACATTTCTCCCTGCAATCTTATTTATACTGTTTTCTTAGCCAGCCTTTTCTTTATTAGAGTGCAGAGGTAAACTTTATTTCAGGTCTGAATTTATCTCAGGTTGCAAATGTGTGGAGTCTGTATTAATAAAGGGTTGCCATAAAGTTCAGAGAATTTTAGAAAGAATATTGAGAAAGTGCAGAGGAAGAGCATCTGAAAGTCAGACATCTGGCAGTTTCAGCCAACCAGAACGTAACTTCTTGCATTTAAAAGTAAGCTAGAAGTGCTTTTGAGTGGCAAAGAGCTTTCAGAAAGCTTGTTCATTTTACCTCAAAAGTAGCATCACCCTAGGGCCTCACTCAAGAGATAATTGTGTATGCTAAGGGACAGAGGATCCAGGTGTGTGAGGGTTGGTGGTGTTGCCTGTTGGCTCTGTGGCCCAAAGTAAGTCACTTGACCTCTCTGAGCCTTAATTTATTCATCTAGAATGAGGTAATTAAAATTGGGAGTGGTAATACATGTTCCTTTTGCATCACAGACTTCTTGTGAGATTCAAATCAGCTAATTAATCAAATGACATAGTAGATAATTATTGAATTAATGAGAGATGATATGAAAGGCCTTTTTTAACCAGAAGCTTTGTAAGACTATAAGCATTATTAGAGTAATGTAGATTATGGGTTCCTGGATGGCTCAGTGGGTTAAGCATCTGACTCTTGATTTCAGCTCAGGTCATGGTTTCAGGGTCATGGGAACTGTGCTAGGCTTGGAGCCTGCTTAAGATTCTCTCTCGCTGTCTCTCTGTCTCTCTCTCTCTGTGCCTGGGTGGCTTAGTTGGTTAAGTGTCTGCCTTGGGCTCAGGTCATGATCTCAGGGTCCTGGGATTGAGCCCCATGTCCGGCTCCCTGCTCAGCGGGGAGTCTGCTTCTCCCACTCCCCTTCCTCGTGTTCTCTCTCCCTCTGTCAGATAAATAAAGTATTTTTTTTAAGGATTTTATTTATTTATTTGACAGAGTGGAGCCTGGGTGGCTCAGTTGTTAGGCATCTGCCTTCAGCTCGGTCGTGAGTCCAGCCAGGGTCCTGGGATTGAGCCCCACATTGGGTTCCCTGCTCCGTGGGAAACCTACTTCTCCCTCTCCTACTCCCACTGCTTGTGTTACTGCTCTTGCTCTCTGTGTCAAATAAATAAATAAAAATCTTAAAAAATTTGATGGAGAGGGAGAGAGAGCAAGCACAAGTAGGGGGGGCAGCAGGCAGAGGGAGAAGCAGGCTTCACTCTGAGCGCGGAGCCCGTCTCGGGACTCGATCCTGAGACTCCAGGATCATGACCTGAGCCGAAGGCAAGTCGCTTAGCCAACTGAGCCACCGAGGCACCCAAAATAAAAAAAGACAAAGAAGGGAGGAATAAATGTGGTAAACTGTTAGTAATTGGTGAGCATAGATGGAGGACTTAAAGGAGTCCTTCATAATACTCTTGCAACTTTTCTCAAAGATTGATGTTATTTCAAAATAAAGAGTAAAACAAAAAAAATTCCCTGAGGTCACGCAGCTGAAGAGATTGTGTTAGGAGGGCTGAGATTTGAACTCAAGCCATTTGATTCCAGTCCGCTCTGTTTTTGATCACAGTTTTATTCTGCTGTTCTGTTCATAGTGCTACATGAAAGAAGTAAATCTGGACTGAATTTTAGTTGGGACTGTGATTAGATCCTGAACTTTGAGCTGTTTTAGCAGCCCTGCCTCCTGGTTCTTCAAGGATAGGGTGATTGTATAATTTATTGTATAAACCAGTTCCCTTTTTTTTTTTTAACCAGTTCACTTTTAAGAGTAAGAAGGAATACTATTAATAATTTCTGTGGGACAATTGATGCAAACTAAGAAGAATGGACACCTTAGAAGGATACTGCTTGGCAGATTCCAATTTTAACAAATGTGACGAGACATGATAATTGCTTCATTATAATTGAATTTTGTTTATCATGTATCCTAGTTTACACAATACAGACACTTTTTTCTCTGCCAACAAACCTCAGGCCTTCACCTGACGCATTTTCATATTTTCTCCTCTCAATTTTGCTAATTCTTTTGCTTCCTTCCAGACCACTTGGGAAATACTCTTTGTCAAACCCCATTTCCTCTAAGACTGAAAAAATACCAATAAGAATTTCTGTAACACTTGTCCAGTTTTTTAAAATATTGGCATTTAAAACCATAAATCTCCAAACATCTTTATTAATGTGATTTCTGCAAAGAGAGGGGCTGGTAAAATGCATCTGTATTACTAGATTGGCAAAGAAGTATTACTGTTTTCAACTTGCCATAGACATTTGGAAAAACCTTACTGTATGGTGCTGGAGGCTGTGTTAATGTTAGTTAAGAAGGATTATACCAGTGTAGAATCAGAGGTGGATGTGCTATCTCATTGATCTGTTTCCCACGTAGTGTCCATTCCCATTTTTCTAATCATACTTATTTTCTGTTTCATTGTCCAGGAGCTCTGTCCAATTAAAGATGTTGACCTTCGCTAATAGAGGACTAGTATTTTTTGGTCAATCTCTAAACAGGCTTTCCAAATTATTCTAGTACAATCCACTCTGGATTTTATTTATTTATTTATTTATTTATTTATTTATTTATTTATTTATTTTTAAGAATTTATTTATTTATTTGACAGAGAGATCACACACAGGCAGAGAGAAAGGAGGAAGCAGGCTCTCTGCTTAGCAGGGAGCCCGATAAAGGGCTGGAGACAAGAAAAACTTGAAAACCTTTAACTATTAAATAAATTGTAGTTCTCTTCCGGAAAACACCATGCACAGATCAATTTTAAGATATAGTTTAAGGTTTTATTTATTTTTCTTTTTTTTTTCAAGTTTTCATTTACATTCCAGTTAGTTTGCATACAGTATAATACTAGTTTCAGATATAGAATTTAGTGATTCATCACTTACATACAACACCCAGTGCTCATCACTACAAGTACCCTCCTTAATCCATCACCCATTTAACCCACCCTCTCCCCTCCAGCAACCCTCGGTGTGTTAAGCGTCTGTTTCCAGCCTAAGGTTTTATTTATTTATTTATTTATTTATTTATTTATTTATTTATTTATTTTTAAGATTTTATTTATTTATTTGACACAGAGAGAAATTACAAGTAGGCAGAGAGGCAGGCAGAGAGACAGGGAGACGAGGAAGCAGGCTCCCTGCTGAGCAGAGAGCCTGATGCGGGCCTTGATCCCAGGACGCTGAGATCATGACCTGAGCCGAAAGCAGAGGCTTTAACCCACTGAGCCACCCAGGCGCCCAGCCTAAGGTTTTAGAATCAGTTATAAATTCCGCTTTTCCATGCTATTGGAAACCCCTTTAAAACAGTGATTGCATGGTTTACGTTTTCATTTCTTGGCCTTCCTTAATTGGATCTTTTCATATATATATAATTTTTTTTAAAGATTTTATTTATTTATTTGACACAGAGAGACACAGCAAGAGAGGGAACACCAGCAGGGGGAGTGGGAGAGGGAGAAAGCAGAGTTCCAGCTGAGCAGGGAGCCCAACGCAGGGCTCGATCCCAAGACTCTGGGATCATGACCTGAGCCGATGCTTAATGACTGAGCCACCCAGGTGCCACCCAGACTCCCCCGGATCTTAATATATTAAATTTTTTCTCTCATTTCCTCTTCATAGTCAGCAAGAGTCAGAAAGGACCTTTCCATTGTTTAGAGACTCATTTCCTCCTCAGATTCTGCTCATCTTTCTTTCCACTTATCCGGTATTTTATGAGGAACTAATAGGTGACAGAAGTGCTGCTCAGCACCTTAGGATTTAGAAGATGGTACCTTGGGGCGTCTGGGTGGCTCAGTGGGTTAAAGCCTCTGCCTTTGGTCCAGGTCATGATCTCAGGGTCCTGGGATCGAGCCCCTCATCAGGCTCCCTGCTCAGCAGGGTGCCTTCTTCCTCCTCTTTCTCTGCTTGCCTCTCTGCCTACTTGTAATCTCTCTCTCTGTGTCAAATAAATAAATAAAATCTTAAAAAAAAAAAAAGAAAAAAAAAGTTGGTACCTTCCCTCAAAGAGCTCACAGTCTATCCCTGTTACAACTGTAATGTGGGATGGATGCTGTAATAGAATAATAGAGTGCTATCAAAGCAGACTAGGACTTGATTAATTCTTTCTAGGGAGCAGGGTCACAATGGCTTTGTGGAAGCAATTCATTTGAACTGGATAGGGAAGGATTAATAACATTTCAAGAAGCAGAAGGGAAAAAAAAAAAACCAAAACAGATAAAAGGTGGGTATTCCAGGAAGCAGGAAATGTCTTGAATGATTACAGAGGCATGAGAGTACAGGAGGGCCTCTGTGGTGAGTAGTGGCAGAAATGTAAGCACGCTGGAAAGCTGTGGCCATAAAGGAGGTAAAGTATGTCGATGTCAAAATACTGAAGGGTTTTAAATATCACATATTTGCCCTGATCATTCCCTCTCAGATTTTTCTGTCTCAGTCCTTCTTCTTCTTCTACTTCTTTTTTTTTTTTTTTTTTTTAAGATTTTATTTACTTATTTGACACAGAGAGAGATCACAAGTAGACAGAGGGGCAGGCAGAGAGAGAGGAGGAAGCAGGTTCCCTGCCGAGCAGGGAGCCCGATGTGGGGCTCGATCCCAGTGCCCTGGGATCATGACCTGAGCTGAAGGCAGAGGCTTTAACCCACAGAACCCCCCAGCCGCCCCTCTTTTTTTTTTTTTTTTAAAGATTTTGTTTATTTATTTGACAGGGAGAGATTACAAGTAGGCAGAGAGAGAGGAGGAAGCAGGCTCCCTGCTGAGCAGAGAGCCCGATGTGGGCCTCGATCCCAGGACCCTGAGATCATGACCTGAGCCGAAGGCAGAGGCTTTAACCCACTGAGCCACCCAGGCACCCTTTTTTTTTTTTTTAAGATTTTATTTATCTGAGAGAGAGAGCATGAGCAGGGGGAGGGGCAGAGGGAGAGGGAGAAGCAGACTCCCCACTGAGCAGGGAGCCTAACATGGGACTCAATTCCAGGACCCTGGGACCATGAACTGAGCTGAAGGCAGCCACTTAACCAGCTGAGCCACTCAGGTGCCCCATTAGTCTCAGTCCTTCTAAAATCCCTAACTCACCTTCAATTCTCAGATGAAAAATTTCAGGTTTTTCTCTGTGTCAGGTGTCAGTCAGTAAGGATGAGATTTGGTTATATAGTTTTACCTTAGTGCTGAAGGAGACCAGTCTCTATGTGGTTAATTACTGGGAGGCAGCATTCTGAATGACCTGCAGCCATTCTAGGCTTTCAGAGAAGGTATTTGTTCTCGGTGTTTTGGAAAAATAAAAAGTAGGGTCAGGAGTGCTCAGCTTCATTAGCAGTCATCAGGGAAATGCAAATTGAAACTACAGTGATATACTCTTTTACGTCCATTGGACTGGCAAAAACTAAAGTCTGACGAAAGATGTTGGCAAGGATATGAAGCAGCCAGAACCCAGCACGCAGAAGTATAAACCATTTTGGAAAACAATTTGGCATTATCTGAGATTTGAAGACTTACATACCCCATGACCCAGCAATTCCATTCCTAGGTACCTATCTACCCTTAAGAACTCTTACACAGGGCGCCTGGTGGCTCAGACCTTAAGCGTCTGCCTTAGGCTCAGGTCATGATCCCAGGGCCTTGGGATCAAGCCCCGAATTGGGCTCCCTGCTTGGCTGGAAGCCTGCTTCTCCCTCTCCCACTTCCCCTGCTTGTGTTTCCTCTCTCGATGTGTCTCTCTGTGTCAAATAAATAAATAAAATCTTAAAAATAAATAAACAAAATAAAATCTTAAAAAAAAGGACTCTTACACATATGTACTGGGAGACATGTACAAAAATGCCCGTAGGAGCACTGTTAGTGATAGCAAAAATGCAAAAATTCCAAACTGGGAGAAATCCCAGTATCTATCATCTTTAGATTGGATAAATAAATCATGGTATAGCCATACAATAGAATACCATAAAACAGTGGAAGTGACTAAATTGCAGGTATAGCAGCGTGAATGATTTTCAACAAATGGTAGAGTGAAAGATTGCAGAAGAATGTACATTAGATTCATGTAAAGTTTAGAAACATGGGAAACTAAACTATGTTTAGATACAGGCATGATAAAACTATAAAGAAAAATGAGGGAATGGTAAACATATATCTGGATAGTGTTATCAGTGAAAGGGAAGGAGATAGGTTTGGGGAGAGTCATGCAGAGGACTTTAAAGCTAATGGTGATATTCTTAGGTGGTACGTACACTGATATTTGCTATATCATTTTTTTTTTAAGTTTGTTTGTTTAAGTAATCTCTGTATCCAGCGTGGGGCTTGAACTTAGCGACCCCGAAATCAAGTCACAACATACTCTTCAGAATGAGCCAACCAGGTGCCCCTACAATGATTCTTTATACCTTACATGTATTTTTTTTTAATTTTTATTTCTGTAAATTTTAAAGCATTAAGGTAAGGTTGTTATTGGATCTAGTCTGGTGTTCCCCCTAGTAATACGTCTACAAACAAATTTTTCAGAATATAAAAACTGAGGCCCAGAGAGATTAGTAATTTAATTGTTCAAGAGGGAAAGCTTATCAGTGACAGCCTGATCTCAAACTCTGTACAGAGCACTTTCTGTCATTTTATGTTGCAACTCTCCCATTATGTAGATTCTGTCGATCAATTAGAAGTGCTTCCACTTGGATTACTGCCTCAGTCTTTCACCCCTTCATATAGTATGTTCTCCACACTGCTGCCAGAGAGAGCTTTCTAAATGCAAATCCGATCATGTCACTCTCTGGCCTCAATCTTAAATAGTTCCCAGTAGCCTTCAGCACACTCCAAGTGCTGTAGTGTCGCAGGCAGCAAGGCTCTCTGTGCCTCAGCTCCCGTCTGCCTTATTAGCTTCATCACTCATGACTTCTTGTACTTCAGCCACACCAAGCTATTGCTGTTCTTGGAACATTGTTTGCCTCTGTACACACTGCTGCCTCCATCTGCAACTTCTTCACTAAATTTTTTGTCCTTTAAGACCGCCCCCTCCTTTTTTTGTTTTTTAAATAAAGATACTCTTTCTTAATGACACTCTCTGCTCTCAACCTCACCCAGTCTGAGCTGGATGCCTCCATTAAAACCTTGAACTTAAATTTTTTTGTTTGTTTTTGTTTTTTAAAGATTTACTTATTTGACAGAGACAGCGAGAGAGAGGGAACACAGGCAGGGGGAGTGGGAGAGGGAGAAGGTGGCTCCCCACCCAGCAGCGAGCCTGATGCAGGGCTCGATCCCAGGACCCTGGGATCATGACCTGAGCCGAAGGCAGACACTTAATGACTAAGCCACCCAGGTGCCCTATTTATTTATTTTAGACAGAGAGAGAGAGACCATTCACACAAGCAGAGGGGAAGGCAGAGGGGGAGAGAGGATCTCAAGCGGGGCTCTATCTCACAACCCCGAGATCATGACCTGGGCGGAATCAAATCCGTCCTATCTCAAATTTTGGGGGACCACTAACTGGAGATCTCTATCTCTCTTGAGATTTTATCTATTTATTTGTGGGAGAGAGAGTGTGCACCAGCAGGCCGAGGGAGAGGGAGAAGTAGGCTCTCCACCAAGCTGCAGTCCTGACATGGGGCTGGATCCCAGGACTCTGGGATCATGACCTGAGCCAAAGGCAGACACCTAACGACTGAGCCACCCAGGCACCCCAAACTTAATGTTTATAGTCACACTTACCACAGAATATTTTTGTCCCCTTCAGTAGCTTTCAAGCTTCATGAGGGTAGAGGCATTGTTGAATTTTTCCCCAGTATGTGGCACATTGCCTGGTATATAAGGTGCATGGAAGGGAGGGAGGAAGGAAGGAGAGAAGGAAGGGAAGGGTAGAGAAGGGAAGAAAGGAAGGAAGGAGAAATAAGTGGATATCCCTTTATAAAGATCTCATATATAGTTAGAAGTTGTCATTTGTTGGGGCGCCTGGGTGGCTTAGGCGTTAAGTGTCTGCCTTTGGCTCAGGTCATGATCCCATGGTCCTGGGATCAAGCCCCCTCATCAGGCTCCCTGCTCAGCGGGAAGCCTGCTTCTCCCTCTCCCACTCCCCCTGCTTGTGTTCTCTCTCTCTCTCTGTCAAATAAATAAATAAAAATCTTTTTTAAAAAATCATGCTGAAAATAAAATAAATTCTTTTAAAAAAAAAAGTTGTCATTTGTTTGCCAGGTTCTCACCAGCTCTATCTGTATTTGTAAAGGTGGGAAGGAAGGTGAAGAAAGAAAGGCAGGGAGGCTGGTGGATGGGTAAGTTGGTGGGGACAAAGTATTGGGAGGAGCAAGAAGCTGATTTGGTGGGGAAAGGAAAGTTTCAGAGGCTTATTAACATTTTAGGACACATGCCTGGAGATTTTAATGACAGCTTGGATTTCTTTCAAGCCTGGATATGTACTGATTTTCCTGACTTAACTATTCTGACCTTCCTTAGCCTTTTTGGAAGTGTGTCTCCTTTGGCTGATAACTTACCGTTTTTCTCTCTTTATGTTAGAAGGTAAGAGCTT
The DNA here is from genome assembly GCA_002007465.1 of Ailurus styani. Classification (NCBI taxonomy): domain Eukaryota; kingdom Metazoa; phylum Chordata; class Mammalia; order Carnivora; family Ailuridae; genus Ailurus; species Ailurus styani. Next base: position 1,729,555 of record LNAC01000035.1, on the reverse strand, counting down.
TGAGGTACATGAATAAAAGGGAGGTGGCAGGTAACTCGTTGGTTGGGGTGATCTTGGTTTTTTTGTTTGTTTTTAATTTTTTAAATTTTAAAATTTTTTTGTTTTTTTAAATTTTTTAGGATTTTATTTATTTGAGAGAGAAAGAGAGCATGTACAATTGGGGGGAGAAGCAGAGGGAGAGGCAGACTCCCCGCTGAGCAAGGAGCCCAACAACTCAGTTCTCCATCCAGGACTCCGGAATCATAACCTGAGCCAAAGTCAGACGCTCAACTGACTGAGCCACCCAGATGCCCTGGTTTTTAATTTTTAATGTCTCACTCTGCTCTGTACCAGATTAGACCCCTGGTCATTTCCGCAAGAGTATATGTAGATCCTGTCTTGTGATCTGGTGAGCTACCAGGAATCTTAATTCTAAAACAGAGGTTGAGCTTGGGCTATTTAGATTGAGTTCTCTTCCCTCAGAAAGCAGTACTGTGTAAGCTGGAGGTCCAGATACCTTCTCTGTCTTCAGCTTCATGAGGGCCAGACTATAAGAGCTGCTAACTTCATTCATTTGATTAATAGTTATTGAGAATTCTCTCTGTGCCTAGCGTGGTGGTGGGCTCTAAGATTAGAGGTGCTTGATCACCAGCCTTAAAGAATTCACAATCTGGGGGAGCAAGTAAGAAAATCAGTCATTTTAATGCAGTGTGGTGGGATAGGCACGCATTGGGTGTTACGAAAGTGTAAAGAGTGTGTGGGGAGGGGCATCAAGCTCCTTTGGGGCAAGGCCTGTCAAGAGACATTTCATTTGAACTCAATCTTGGAAGACTTTAGAAGTTGTTGGCTCGGTGGGTGGTCACACTTGAGCAAAAGTAGGGAGGCAAGGGAGAGAATATGATGTAATGGGGAGCCATGTGAGGGTCTATGGGACTTCAGGGAAGGGTATGTATATATGAAGACGTGATAGGAGATGAGACTGGAGCCATATAAAGGAACCACATTGTGAATGACCTTTTCTACTTTCCTAAATAAAAGGAATTATCAGTAGAAGTGTTTTCATTCATCCAGTGTTAAATGTTTAGTGTTTCTCTTACTGTTGTCTCTTGAGCAACTGAGTTTTATTATGTTTTATTTCTTTGATTTGTTCTTTTTATGATACCTGAATTTGGAGCCCTCTCTTTATGCTTTAGATGAGTTCGCTTTGGGTACCATCTAGTCAAACCCCATATTCAGGCATTGTGGAATAGATGACGCATTCCTTTTAAGGCAGCTTGGAAGTAGGAGGATTTAAATGACCTTCGAAGACTAATGTCAGGCCCCCATGTCAATGTCACTGCAATTCATGCATGCATGGAGAGTAGGAAAGAGAACTTAATTATGGAGGAGGGGAATCGTAACCCTGCTTGAATGGGTAGTTGAAAGTCCTGGGCCCGCCCCTTAGCCTCAAAAAAGGACTTTCTTATATTTGCTGCCAAAGAGGTCATAGGGAGAGCCCAGATAAATACCATCCTCCCTCTGGGGTGTGTGAGCCAGTCTTATTCTTTTGCTTCCACAGGTGCAGAATAGGTTCACCAAATAGTATTCTGATCTCCATTGAACAGAATTTGGCATCTTATTGTCCTTCTCCAGAAAATCAGTCCCTTTAAAGCATGGAACATGGCAATTTTAGGTCAGCAGGCATTTAAAGACATCTTTTTAACTTTCAAGTGCTGGCCTAATAAGATATATTTTGTACAAAAATACCAGTGTTATCAAGATGAAACTTGAATCATTTAAATCCTGAAAGGAGCTAAGTTTTAGCTGTTGGTACACCTTTTACCTGTGAAATTACTTGTTGTCTTTTAATGGTGTTGTCCTGGAGGACTGTGATCACCATCAGATATCAGCTCCATTCCTTCTGCTAACCTTTGGTAACTGTTCAGAATCCATTACAGTGTTTGAAGATGAAGGTACCCACAGTGACCCATGTCACTATCCTTTCAGACCATAAAATAGCTTTCCATAGTTAGCCTGGATGACAGCAGAAGTCAGCCTTATGTAGTCAGGAACTGCTCCAATGTGGCTACAGCCTGACCAAAGGAGTTAGTCATAGTCACTCTCCTCCATTTTGTTAATTTGTTTTGGGAAGTGGTATCAGTGAGGCAGAGCTGCATCTTTGGTTCATTAATACAGGGTCTGAACAGGAAAATCTATTTCAGTGAAATCCTTGAGAGTTGCTAAAAACACATAATGCTTTTTAGTACTTTATTTTTTTTTTTTAATTTTATTTTTAAGTAATCTCTGTACCCAATGTGGGGCTCGAACTTACAGTCCTGAGGTCAAGAGTCTTATGCTCAACTGACTGAGCCAAGCAGGCACCCTGCTCCTTAGTACTTTAAGTAGAACTTTTCCTTTGGAGGGAAAGTGCTGTACAAACATGGCCCTGGTTGTTTACCTGTACAACATAAATATTAATATAGTTCTTGCTGTGTCTAAAGTTTAGAAAAAGTTCTATGTTAATCTGAATAAAGTTTTGTTTGTTCTAAATATATATTAATATATTTTTATTTTATTTTATTTTGAGAGAGAGCAAGCACATGGGGTGGTGGAGGGAGCGGGAGAATCCCAAGCAGGCTCCATGCCCAGCACTGAGCCAAACACAGGGCTCAGTCTCACGACTGCGAGATCATAACCTGAGCCGCAGTCAGGAGTCGATTGCCTAACCAACTGAGCCACCCAGGCACTCCTCAATAAGTGTTGTTTTAAGATAAGAATATATATTTAGGGTCGCCTGAGTGGCTCAGTCGGTTAGGCAAGCAACTCTTGATTGCAGCTCAGGTCATGATCTCAGAGTCATTGAGATCGAGCCCTGTGTGTTGGGCTCAGTGCTGGACGTGGAGCCTGCTTGGGATTCTCTCTCCCCCTCTCCCTATGCTCTCTCTCTCTCTCTCTGTCTCTGTCTCTAAAAATCAACAACACTCAGTAGTAGATTTTGGTAGGATGCAGAAAAACAAAGTACAGTCTTCTTAATTCCTCATCTGTGTAAGCCTTTTCCCTCAATTGTAATAGAAGTTTTTCAGTGCATAGACCATGGCAGAGTCCATTTTCAAAGCAGTTCATAGAGATTTAGCTTTGCAATTTATTTGCCCTTGGTCACCAAAAAAGAGTAAAAACCGAAGAACCAGATGGCTACTGAGGCAAAATGTTGTAACTGCAAACTTGAAGGGCTAGAGACCAGAGAGCAAGGAGAATGCTTGGAGCGGTCTTAGGAAGCTAAGATGATAGTAACAGAATATAAATTAGGTAATGGAAAATTTAGGCTACATACCTAAAGACATTCTTATGATAAATTTTGGCTTGGAATTGGCTCTGGCTTTGGAATTGTCACAGAAGTAAAGTTTCTGTGATTATTGGAATGCCAAAGAATTCATCTCTTGGCTTTTTGTCCCAGAAGGCACTAGAAACAGACCCTTTAACATGATTTATGGCAGACAAATACCAGTTCAGTTAGGGCAGGTGGTATTTAATTACCCCACTCTGTGGGAGTGGGGCTGTTCTCACTAAAATTGTTTGTAGGTGAATTCACAACAAAGATCCATAAAGTACAGCTTTATATAAATATATTTTTAAAAATAGACATCGGTTTCTTGCATTTTTCTAATGTCAAAGGTTAATTTAAAATATTAATGCTGAAAAGATTAATTTAAGATATTAAATCTAGGCAAGAATACAAGTACATATTGTAATTACTTCCTTTTTACAATTAAAGTAATTGGATTATATTTAATGAGCTATTTACATTTAATAATTAAAAAAGACTTATCTTTTCAGTATTCCCCATATGCAGAAAGAGATGGGGGAAAACTCACTTTTGATACAATTATCTTTACTTGAGCTAAAAAGGGAAAACAACTGTGCTTTTTTGGAAAAAGAGAGTATTATTTTAAAATATACATACATAGTTTTGGAATTACCCATAGGAATGTGTTTTGGTTCATTGTAAAAGAAGATAAAAGATTAGGTGCTTTAAAAAAAAAAAAAAAGGTCCCTTGGTGACAAGATATGATGAGCCAAGCAGTGCACAGAAAAAGAAACTTAAAGTGATTTTCAGGGACCCTGTAGATAAAAGTAACTCATCAGAAGTGACGGAACCCCAAATGCCTGGTTGTTTGAAAACAGGAGTTTGTTTGAAAGGCAGTAGCATCTGAGCGTGTTATCTGAGGTTGGCACTTTAAATGAGCCAGTGTTTATGTTGTTTAAAGTGAAAGATGTGAAGCCCCTGAGCAGCTGGCTAAAATTGGGTGTAGAGAGGGAGAGAGCAGTGTGTTATCCTCATTAACACCATTTCAGTTCGAGGGTAAATATGTCAGGAAGGCTTTCTTGTGTTAGCATGCAGTCTTTTTTTCAAGGGAGAAAAAACTAGTCTGGGTTTGGTGGCACTTGTGTATGAAAATGAGAAATATAAGCATATTTGTCTAACTTCTTGGTTTGGGTGTTTTGTGAAGAGTCAGTGTGATGTCATGGCAAAGGCATAAACTTTTGACATGGATGGACCTGGGTTTAAAAGCTGACTGTGTGACTTTGAAGTTACAGAACTGCTCTTAGTTTTAGTTCTCTCACCTATAAAATCAGAACACTAATACTTACCTTACAGTACTGTTTTGAGGATTAGAGATATATAAGAAGATGTGAATACTGGGCATGTTTTAGAAATTCAGCAAACATTTATTAAGCAGACATTATAATAATACAAAGAAATTTGAATAATCCCACCCTTAGCTGCTGCTGTTACTAACTACTTCTGTTAAGTTTAAAGATATTTTGTTTTTCCATTCCTGTACTCAAAGAAGTGTATACTCCAAAAATCTGTACTACAAAATAAAATGTAGCGACTACCATGAAAGAGGTTCCGCATACCTCTTTGGCCCTTTTGGAAAGGGAAAAATGACTTCGGACCGAAAGAGTCAAGGAAGGCTTCTTAGAAGTGGTGACATTCGCCTTGGGCCTTTAAGACGAAAGGATTTTTTTTAAAGAAATGCCACAATCCGGATAGTAGTCCCTTTGAGACTGTTTTTCTTTCAGAGTACGTAAAGTGAAAATACCGAATTGATTCTTGACTGTGATTTGGAAGACTGATATCCTTTATCTTAATCTTTAAAATTGGTATAATATAAGCAGAGGCCATCTATTTCTTTACCAGCATTTGTTTCCACACTCCCAGAGAGCCTGTCTCAGAAAGTAAGAGATCCGGGCGCCTGGGTGGCTCAGTGGGTTAAAGCCGCTGCCTTCGGCTCAGGTCATGATCCCAGGGTCCTGGGATCGAGGCCCGCATCGGGCTCTCTGCTCTGCAGGGAGACTGCTTCCTCCTCTCTCCTCTCTCTCTGCCTGCCTCTCTGCCTACTTGTGATCTCTCTCTCTGTGTCAAATGAATAAATAAAATCTTTAAAAAAAAAAAAAAAAAGAAAGTAAGAGATCCACCTACTACTTGGCCTCCACTGAGACCAAAGAAAAGAGGACCAATTAGGAGAGCCCTTTGTGTAGTGTTCAATGCTGTTTAATCTGACCTGCTGTCCTTAAATTATTTCATTACCACTCGGAGGTGAGTCTGAACAAACTCAGCATTTCTTTGAATTAATAGTAATGAGAGCTATCAGTTACCGTGTACCTACTGAGTGTTAGACATCCCTTTAGAAGGCTCACATATGTTATCTTATTTTCTCTTTAGGACCATTGTATGAAGTAGGTTTTATTTTTCCCATTGTACAGATGATGCTTGGAGAAATTAACCAGCACAAAATCATGTAACTAGTGGCTCAGGAAATCTTTGAATCCCTTGCTGGAACATGCCTCTGGGTTCACCAAGCTATATTGATTTTTGAAGGTGGTAGGTACCTATATGAGTAGTAGCTTTAAGAAAAGAACTTTCTGTCATTCTCAGTTCTGATCATTCAAAAAATTAAATGTTATCCAAATATGTTATATGCTTATAGTGATGGTATGCTACCTGTTTGCACTGCTTTCTTGTTTATTTGATTTCAGGACACCTACTTTTCCTGTTGTTCCTAAAAGTACTCCATAGTATATACTTGCAGATAAATTGAAATTAATCTGACTTTAAGAATTTTATAGTACTTCTTTATCATTGAGGGCCTTGCAAAAGTACAGTGGAAATCAACCCTGAACTAAACAGGAAGCACAGGGCTGTGATTCCTGTGAGAAGGAAAATAGAGGCAAGCCCAGTGATTACCCTGGCTTTCTCTCTAGATGTCTCTTCTAACCACGGAGCAGGAAGGGTGATTCCAAGCAGATCACACTAGTCTGTCTTTGCTGAACTGAAGAGACAGATTGTAGTTCAAGGGAAGCTGAGGCAACTGAAAGCTGTGCGGGTGAGTTCTGGAAAGGGGGAAGCGATAAGAACTGTCTAGAAATCTCAGAGTGCCCTTGAATCTTTGCTGACCCCACACTTAACTGGGGTCACACTGAAGGAGATTGGGGAGGAAAGAGTGACCAGGAAGATGTGAGCTAACTGATTCCCAGAGCAGGGAGGTGTTTGAGTTCCTACCAGCCAGAGTGGAAAGCCCATGGTGCTCAGTGGGAACATCCAGTATTGATCGAAGAGGGGCCACATCTTTGCCCTGGGGCTAAAATATCCATAGAGTCTAGGCTACTGTAGAGCCACCCCAACAAAGCTTAAAAACAAGCCTCACACGTACCAAACTGAACCAAAAGTAACTTAACTGCCTACTAGAATAAAGTCCAACACTTTTGAAACTAAGACAATAATACTAGCTATTCAACACTGTAAAATCATAATGTCTCACATCCAATCAGAAGTTACCATATTTACCAGGAAACGTGGTCCATAACTAGGAGAAAAATCAGCCAGTAGAAACAAATGACAGAGGTGATGGAATTAGCAAACAAGGATATTAAAACAGCAATTATAACTATGTTCAATTATATAAAGGGAAATAAGAACATACCGATTAGGATGTAAATATTGTACCCTTGCAAATAATTAGTGGAGTAAGGTTCCAGACTCTCTCCCTCTCTCTTTTTTCTTTTTTTTTAAGATTTTATTTATTTATTTGACAGAGGGAGACACAGCGAGAGAGGGAACACCAGCAGGGGGAGTGGGAGAGGGAGAAACAGGCTTCCTGCTGAGCAGGGAGCCCCATGTGGGGCTCGATCCACGACTCTGGGATCATGACCTGAGCCGAAGGCAGATGCTTAACGACTAAGCCACCCAGGTGCCCCCCAGACTCTCATTTTTATTATCTTTGTTCTTCCTGTGGTATTGATGTTTTGGTGAAATTTGAATATTCTCTTATAAGTCTAAATTCAAGAATCATAGATGGCATTTTAGGGTTGGAGAGAACTTTTAGAGGTCATCTTGTCTACCCTCTCATAATATAGAAAAAGTGTATTTCATTGATTCTGAGATTTATGTTTTCCCCACATTTTAACATCTCTTGAATCATAATACATCTCACAATCAAAGTGACATCTTAGATTTGATGAAATGTGGTAATAAGTCCATTAGAATTATGACCTTTTCATAAATCCTTAGTGGTAGAGTTCAAGACTTCTGCTTGTATTACCCCCACCTAGAAAACCTTTCCCCCTTTATTATTTTTTTAATGTTTTAGATGTATTTTTTTAAGATTTTATTTTTAAGTACTTTCTGTCCCCCAGTGTAGGGTTTGAACTCACAACCCCAAGATCAAGAGGCACATGCTCTACCAACTGAGCCAGCCAGATGCCCCAGATGTATTTTTAAATTAAGTTTTTAATTTTAATTAAAATACATACAGTGTTATATTAGTTTCAGGTGTATAATATAGCAATTCAGCAGTTGTATACATCACTCAGGACTCATCATGATAATTGTACTGCTCTTTGTTATATCTAAATCCTGCCCAGATCTTTATTCCAGGAAGTCTGTTCAGTCCCTTCAGTTCACAGTGATCTTTTCATCCTTTCTATTGTCATCATTGACTGCATCATTCATTTGATAATTGAACTTCTATTTATTTGCTGTATTGTTACTTAACTGTGGTTTTATCTGTGTTCTCAATTAAATTATAAGCTCATCGAGTCAAGGGACAGATTTATACTTCTTTGTGTCTTTTAGTGTCTACTTGATAAATATTCATTGATTGATAAGGGTACTATAATTAACTATTAATACAACCTGAAACTTATTAATAGTTTTGTTTAATTGTTGAGAGAACCACATATAAAACATTTGGAACAGCGCCTTGCACATAGTTAAATGCTAGATATGTGTAGAACTAGTATTTCCACTATACTACTATTACTACTACTACAACAATCACTACAACTGGTTTTTTGTTTTTGTTTTTTTAAAGTAAGCTGTATGTCCAGTGTGGGGTTTGAACTCACAGCCCCAAGATCAAGAGTCACATGCTCTACGTACTGAGTCAGCCAGGCGCCCATCACTATGACTATTATTATAATTATTCTGTGCCATGCACTGTGTTAAGAATTTTATACATGTACTTACCTAGAAATTTATATGTTCATTTTTCTTCACAACAACCTTACAAACTAGGAATCATTATACTATAACAGACTAGGAAACAGAGATTTCACTGCTTGCCAAGGTCTCAAGGCTAAAATTCGGCAATAGTGAGTTGAAACCCATTCCTTTGTGTCATGCTGTCCATACTCTTGCTATTCTACACCACTGCTGATTANAAGCATCGTGGACTTCAGTTCCTATAGAAGAAACTAAAATTTTTTTTTAAAGATTTTATTTATTCATTTGACACAGAGAGATTACAAGTAGGCAGAGAGGCAGGCAGAGAGAGAGGAGGAAGCAGGCTCCCCGCTGAGCAGAGAGCCCGACGCGGGCCTCGATCCCAGGACCCTGAGATCATGACCTGAGCCGAAGGCAGCGGCTTTAACCCACTGAGCCACCCAGGCGCCCATGCTGATTAGGTTTTGAGGGTTTTGGTTGACTGCCTAGTAAACTGAGGGTAGAAAGAAAAGAATGGTTACTTACTTTCCTTTTGCTCAAGGACTTTTCCTTATAAATCCCATCTTTTGAGTGAATAGACCTTGTGAGAGGAAGTAGATATACAGCTGCCCTTTGCTGCTGACTCTTAGTCAGTTGCTGGCGGCTTGGCCATTAGTGACAGATGAGTGTGTGACACTTTTTCAGGAATGAATTCTTGTTACAGCTGGCAGAATAGAACAGTTGATATGGAATTGCATGGCAGTTTGCTCCATAATTCCACTCCTGGTGTTCAGATGTGGTTGTGATTGCTAGGTCTCTCTCCTTACTTACGCTGGTGTATTAACAGTCCCATGCAGGACTGCTGCTTCTGCCTGCTCCATGACCACACGGTGTGTTTGTATGTTGCTCTGAGCTGTCAGCAAAACATTTGCTGAATCTCCTTTTTTGTTGTTGCTCTGCAGCCTTATTTCCCCTGGCCTTTCTCAGTTGTGTAAAGTCAGTTTCTTTTTTGGCCTTTCCATCCCAGAGAGGGAGCAGTTACCCCCAGAGAGAAGCTTGAAATATGAACTGAGGCATCATACAGATTAAAATGAAGAGTTAGGGGTGCCTGGCTGACTCAGTTGGAAGAGCATCCAACTCTTGATGTCGGGTTGTGAGTTCGAGCCCCATGTTGGGTGTAGAAATTACTTAAAAATAAAATCTTTAAATAAGTAAAATGAATGGTTAGACAGCTGGCAGGATGAAAGGATACTCAGTGTCTGCTGTGATTCAGCTCTGAATATCTCCTTCCTCCCTGTTTTTCAAACATACCTCTGTATCTAATTTACCGGTGGTTGCTCCAGTGACTTGTCTGTAGGGATCTTAACCTAGTACAATACTCACTGCTACTTGCAGGAACCAGGAAGGGAAGGTTACACTTAGCCCCATCCTTTTTACCTTTGAGAAAGGTAGGAAAGTGGGATTAGATATTTTTCCATAAAAACCAACAGTGTGTTCCCATATGTAGCACAACCCTGGGTACTTAAAGAGGAATGCTTTTTTTTTTTTTTTTGTANGAATTTTTTTTTTTTTTTTTTGTAAGATTTTTTTTTTTTTTAGGATTTTATTTATTTGACAGATTCAGACAGCGAGAGAGGGAATACAAGCAGGGTGAGTGGGAGAGGGAGAAGCAGGCTTCCCGCCGAGCAGGGAGCCTGATGCAGGGCTCGATCCCAGGACCCTGGGATCATGACCTGAGCTGAAGGCAGACGCTTAATGACTGAGCCACCCAGGTGCCCCCTTTGTTTAGATTCTGTTTATTTTATTTATTTATTTATTTTTAAAAAGATTTTATTTATTTATTTTAAAGATTTTATTTATTTGACACAGAGAGAGAGAGAGAGAGATCACAAGTAGGCAGAGAGGCAGGCAGAGAGAGGGGGGGAAGCAGGCTCCCTGGTGATGTGGGCCTCGATCCCAGGACCCTGAGATCATGACCTGAGCCGAAAGCAGAGGCTTTAATCCGCTGAGCCACCCAGGTGCCCTTTATTTATTTATTTGACAGAGACACAGTGAGAGAGGGAACACAATCAGGAGGAGTGGGAGAGGGAGAAGCAGGCTTCCTCAGACACTTAATGACTAACCCACCCAGCTGCCCTATTTATTTATTTTAGAGAGAGAGACACCATTCGCACAAGCAGGGGGAGGGGCAGAGAGAGAGAGAGAGTGAGAATCTCAAGCAGACTCCATGCTGAGCCTCATGCAGGGCTCTGTCTCACAACCCCGAGATCATGACCTGAGCGGAATCAAGTCAGGTAGTTGCTTAACTGACTGAGCCACCCAGGTACCCAGAGAGAAATGCATTTTTTTGTATCTATCCTCTTATCTCAAATCTTTAAGGACAACTAACTGGAGATCACTCCCTCTCTCTCTCTGTTTTTTAAGATTTTATTTATTTGTGGGAGAGGGAGAAGCAGGCTTTCCACCAAGCAGGGAGCCTGACGTGGGGCTCGATGCCAAAGGCAGACACCTAACCTACTGAGTCACCCAGGCACCCTTGGAGAACCCTTTTTCTGTCATTGGAGATAAATAAAAAAGGAAACTCTTATAAATGAAGGATACTTTATTGGGGCTTGTGTGGGTTATTGGCATATTTCTAGTAAACTTGGCTCTAAATGAATTGATTTGTAGAGGTTTGATACTTTTTGTAAAGATTTTATTTATTAGAGAGAGAGATCAAGCAGTAGAAGAAGAGGAAGAACAGGCTCCGCACTGACCAGGGAGCCCAATGTGGGGTTTGATACCAGGACCCTGGGATTACGACCAGAGCCGAAGACAGATGCCCAATGGACTGAGCCACCCAGGCACCCCTGATACTTTGTTTTGTGTGTTGCTGTTTGTTTTTCAGAGCAGCTTAGTTATTTTTCATATTAAACTCCTGTGTGATTTTTTTTCCAACTTTTTATTTAAATTCTAGTTAGTTACACTCCTGTGTGAATTTAATGCTGAATTAATGGCTGTAGCTGAAAGAAATCTGGTACTTGAGTACCCACAAATACCAGGGGTAAGATTTCTCCATTTTTGAGTAAAATCATTCAAAATTTATATCTATTCAGTCAGTAAAAGTAAGCCCATTTCGATGGATAGTTTGGAGTATTTCAAACCATTGCATTTTGATGAATTGAGTATTGCTAGAAATTGGCATTAGATTGGGAATGTGAAATGAACTTTATGTTTGTAATTGAAAGTCACCAGTGGTAACATTGTAGATCCTCTGTATTATTATAAGTGGATACATAACAGGGAACCTGGGCCTGGGTAGAGATATAAGAAATACTTTATGTGAATAAATCTTTTCTTTGGAGATCAGAATACTCTTCAAGGAAAATTTCAGTTTACTTTCAAAATTTCAGTTTAATATACCTCCTTTGAGCATTTTTTTAGTGCAGCCCAAAGCTGAACTAGAAGAGTGAATTGAAATTTTTTCCCCATTTGCCAGTCATTATTAGATTAAGAACTAGAATCCAGGTTTGCAACTCCACTGTTTAAATGTATTTTCTTTTGGACAACCAGACGATCACACTGAAAAAGAGCCTCATTTTGGCCATTTAAGAGGCAGTCTTCTATGGAATAGTTGATACTAGAAAAAAACAATTTTAGAGGCAAAAGTGATCCCCCAGTTTTAGCCTTAAGAGCAAAGCTATGATTAGAGCCTAAAGAGTAGTAAAGGTGAGAACAAACGGTGGGATTGCCCCCAAAAGGTAATAGAAAGTTATGGAATTACCAGGTATGAATGGTTCTTGATAGACGTACAGTGTGCTCAAGGAGTAAGATACTGGAATTCAGAAGTCCTGTTTCCTGGGCCACTTTCCCCAGACCAAATCAAGACAAGAAGGAGCCTTAGATTTATTGAATGTAGCCATTGTCATTACTTTAGGAAATTGGAAATTTCTCCTGGTTTTAGATCACAAATAAGCTTTTTTTTGGTTCTCTGTCCACTATAGGAGTTCCATTTCTGTCTCGCTATCTCTTTTAGATATTACTCTAGTGACCTAAACTGATTTGTAATTCCTTGTGTTTGGAGGGAGTCTAGTTATATTTGTAGGTTCAGCCTCACCCTGTATTTCAGCAGGAAGTGGGTGGCCGCTTAAGTCTATAATGAGGCATTCTTCTTTGTGGTTGCTGCATGGTAGTGAGGACTGCTGTATGCAACAGTAAATTCATACTTCTTTAAGCATTTTAGTAGACAGATTGAGATTACAGTAAGCCTGTGTTGTCTGTCATCTTGAAATAAAATTATTTGACTTTTTTTTAAGATTTTATTTATTTGACACAGAGAGAGAGAGAGATCACAAGTAGGCAGAGAGGCAGGCAGAGAGAGAGGAGGAAGCAGGCTCCCCACTGAGCAGGAAGCCTGCCGGGGGCCTCATCCCAGGACACTGAGATCATAACCTGAGCGAAGGCAGAGGCTTTAACCCACTGAGCCACCCAGGTGCCCTATTTGACTTTCAGTTGAAAAATTTGAACCCCTGTGGAATGCATATTCTTTAACATAAAGAAATTTGCCTCTTGAAAGAGGAAACTGGTCTACAAAGTAAAGCTTTTCTCATATGCCCCCATCCAAAGTGCTGTTAACTATAGAACAGTGGGAAATGCTGAAGTGAAAGCAGAAGTCCTAATTGCCACACATATAACATCCCTACAAGTTCGCATCCCCTGCTACTGCTGATCAGCATTTTGGGGGAGGGGGAGTGTTTCAAAGAGGAACTGCCTTGAGAAGCATTTCTGTTGTTATGGTTATTGCTATAGCTCAGATATACTTACTTTTGGATGTAACCTTAGAAATTTGCAGGTGCTGTCAGTGACCTTGGGTGTAAATGAAGTATTGTATATTTATTTGTAATAAACGGCTAGTAATAAATATTACTGCCAGAATGAGCAGTCATCTGTCTTCTATCCTGGTGATGACAGGAATTCAGAGTGGGATACAGATGAATGTGACCTCCCTCACATGTAGCCTTCCTTCATTACCTTCTTCCTCCCTCTGTCTTTCTTACCTCACCCACTTCTGCCTCAGGGTGTTGGGATCAGAGTTGTAAGAATGTAGGGCAGATCTCGACGTCTCCTTTTGACTTTACACTGACCACATATGATATATAAATATTTTGTGATAACTTCTAATTTACAGACTTGTAGAATCTTACTGTGGAAGAGACCTGAGAGAACACCTCATCCAGTGTCCAGTTCAAAGCTTGAATCCCACCATGGTAGTGACAGTCTAGACTGGTCCATATACTGCCAGGCCATGGTTAGGAGNATTACTGCCAGAATGAGCAGTCATCTGTCTTCTATCCTGGTGATGACAGGAATTCAGAGTGGGATACAGATGAATGTGACCTCCCTCACATGTAGCCTTCCTTCATTACCTTCTTCCTCCCTCTGTCTTTCTTACCTCACCCACTTCTGCCTCAGGGTGTTGGGATCAGAGTTGTAAGAATGTAGGGCAGATCTCGACGTCTCCTTTTGACTTTACACTGACCACATATGATATATAAATATTTTGTGATAACTTCTAATTTACAGACTTGTAGAATCTTACTGTGGAAGAGACCTGAGAGAACACCTCATCCAGTGTCCAGTTCAAAGCTTGAATCCCACCATGGTACTGACAGTCTAGACTGGTCCATATACTGCCAGGCCATGGTTAGGAGAGATGCCTAAAGTCTTTTATTTGTTCTCAAGTCCCTTAGGCTGAAAATAGCCAGGAGTAAAGATGGGGTTGCTGCTGAGTCTGGCTGCATGTCTGAAATTATTCCAAAGCCAATTTTTCCTTTGGACTTAAAACTTGGGTAGCCAACTCCCACATCAGTTTGGGAGTCTCCCAGGGTGTAAATAACTTAACCTCAGGACTCTGTCTGGAACATCCTTTGGACCATTCTGTATCCTATAGGTCCTAGTAACTAGATGGATCTAGATCTGGAGAAGGGTTTGCTTCATAGCCATAATCCATCCCTTTCTACATTTCTTAGACCTGCCTCTGGTCTTGTGTTCAAAATGCAGTGGATGTTGGATATTGGATGTTGGCCAGTGAAGAGGTTATGGCAACTTAGGTAGAAGCAAATCTAGGAATTTTAGAACTTCTTAAAAATCATCTGGCTTGGTCCCTTTATTTTGCGGATGAGGCAACTGAAGCCCAGAGTGAGAATTATATCGTTTTTGATTTAGAAGGCATTATAGAAGTCATCCAGTCTGGCCTCTCAACATCAACATCTTACAATTTGGGAATGTCTCCTGTAACATTCTTGATAGCTGGTCATCCAGAGGATTGTACTGGGAACTCATAACCTCTGAAGAGAACCCATTCTAATATAGGACAGATCTAATTAAAAGGAACTAACTAAATCGAAATCTATTTCCCTGTAACTTTTATCTTCTCAGTGGTTCTAATTCCTTTCCTGTGTAAGATTTCCCAAGGTGTAAGACCTCAAATCCCCAAATTAGCAAATATCAGCATACAGTTTCCCTAATCAAAGTAAAATATAACTGAAAAAGAACTTGATTGATTCTATGAAGACAGGCTATTCACTCTTCCATGGATCCAAAACTTCTTTTTCCAGCTGAGAACCACTGCTTTCTTACATTTCTTCACTTTCTGCTCTGTCACTGGCATTAGCATTTACCCTTTTCATGATACTTTTAATAAAGAAACATATGTTTTATCACTTTGTGAATGTAGCTATATTCCAGAGGATCAGGAGAAAGCAAATAGGACTTGAAAGGACGGACTCGCCCCTGCAAACTGTCTGGCTTCTCAGTTCATATTTGCTAGCTGTAGTGGGCCTCTCCATTTCTATTGTCTTTTTCTTAGCCTGTGGAGAGTCCTAACTGATCTGTTTACCTCCAGCCTTCTCCTGCCCAAATATAACATCTTTGCTTCTGTTAGAATGATTTGTCTAAAATGCAAATTTGACCATGTCACTTCCTTAATTCAGTGGTTTCTAAACACCCAGTACTCCACAAGTTTTCAACTAAATGACTACTGATGATAGAGGAGCCTTTCTCAACTGGATTTCCATGAGAGAATTAAACCCTAATGCCATTAGGCATCCATTGTATGTAATGTATTAACTTCTTCTCCACTGCATCTGGAATGGTGCTAGTTATGTACAGTCTAGAGGAGAATTGAGAAAATAGTTACTCTAATCATTTTCTTTGTTCTGTAGATCAGATGAGGAACGCAGTGTGAAAGAGTGGAGAATGTATGTTCTTCAGGAGATCCAGAAGCCTGGCTGGGAGCAACCTCCAGGAAAAACAAAATAACAAAAAAACACTAAATGTCATAAAAG
Organism: Ailurus styani; assembly: GCA_002007465.1. Classification (NCBI taxonomy): domain Eukaryota; kingdom Metazoa; phylum Chordata; class Mammalia; order Carnivora; family Ailuridae; genus Ailurus; species Ailurus styani. Next base: position 1,713,787 of record LNAC01000035.1, on the reverse strand, counting down.
TCTAGGGTTTCATCTTTAAATTTGTGTGAATATTGCATTCTACCACATAATATGTCCATAGTTAAAAGTGTTTAAAAAATATTTATCAATGAATAAAATTGATTTGACAGGAAGGTTTCCTAGGGTCCATGGAACTACATATAAACTACCTCTTTTCTCTTAGCCCTGTAGTGGACGTTTTATATGTGTTAAATTATAATATCTCTAGGAAAATTGCCCAAGATTGTACAGCTAGTAAGGTGTCAGAGTCAGGGTACTAACCCAAGTTATGTTTCAACTCCATAACCTGAAGCTGAGTTGAGTCAAGAGCCTTGAAAGTTTTGCCCATTTCTAAGTTTATCTTCACTGGAATGTAGGCTTTTTTTTTCTTGGTCAAGTTACTGTTGTGTTTCAGATCATGCATAATTCTGTACTTCTTATGCTGAATATAACTAACTAGATTATCCAAAAGGAAAATGAACAGTGACTCAGGTAATTCCATATAATAGGCAGTCTTGTCTCTCTTTGGTGGTTCCGAAATATACTAAATGGCTTTTTTAAATTTTTCATTTTTTAAAAGATTTTGTTTACTTATTTGAGAGAGAGTGAAAGAGAGCGAGAGAGAGCGCAAGCACGAGTGGGGTGAGGGGCAGAGGGAGAAGTGACTCCTCAACTCCTCTCTGAGAAGGCAGCTGTGGCGGCTAGATCCCTGGGCTTGATCTTGGGACTCCGGGATCAAGACCCGAGCTGAAGGCAGACACTTAATTGACTGAGCCACCCACGCGACCCTAAATGGCTTTGTTTGGTAGCAGATTTACTTTTCTAATGGCAAGTAGCTTTTTTCTTTTTAAATCTTTTTTTTTTTTTAAGATTTTGTTTATTTATTTGACAGAGAGATAGCGATCACAAGTAGGCAGAGCGACAGGCTTAGGGAGAGGGAGAAGCAGGCTCTCTGCGGAACAGGGAGCCAGATGTGGGACTCGATCCCAGGAGCCTGGGATCATGCCCGGAGCGGAAGGCAGCGGCTTAACCGACTGAGCCACCCAGGCGCCCTTTTCATTTTGTTTTGTTTGTTTTGTTTTTAAGATTTTTTAATTTATTTATTTGACAGAGAGAGAGAGAGATCATAAGTAGGCAGAGAGGCAGGCAGAGAGAGGAGGAAGCAGGCTCCCTGCTGAGCAGGGAGCCCGATGTGGGGCTCAATCCCAGGACCCTGAGATCATGACCTGAGCTGAAAGCAGAGGCTTTAACCCACTCAACCACCCAGGTGCCCCAAGTAGCTTTTTTTGTATTTAAATAATTTTTTTTTTTTTAAGATTTTATTTATTTGACAGAGAGAGAGAGAGAGATCACAAGTAGGCAGAGGCAGGCAGAGAGAGAGGG
>LNAC01000035.1:1693711-1712311 GCA_002007465.1 Ailurus styani | reverse complement strand
GCCCCAAGTAGCTTTTTTTGTAAGAGGAAACTATCTTGCTATCGAAAACTTGGTTCCCCACCCATATGACATAGAGTTGACTCCATTTGTGTCTGCTTTACTCAAGGCCCTTGGGAAAGCAGAAATGCTAAAGTACCAAGGTGTTAGAAGTGCCCCCTCCCTGGCCCCCAGTTCTGCAGGTACCTGGCCATCTGGAACCCAGTTTCCATAGGTGTCCAGAGAGAACGTCTGGAATGTCTTGTCAGTGGTCACATTCAACACAGAATTTCAAGGGGGAATCTGGCTTCTTTTTTTTTTTTTTAAGATTTTATTTATTTATTTGACACAGAGAGAGAGATTACAAGTAGGCAGAGAGGCAGGCAGAGAGACAGGGAGAGGAGGAAGCAGGCTCCCTGCTGAGCAGAGAGCCCGATGCGGGCCTCGATCCCAGGATCCCAGGACGCTGAGATCATGACCTGAGCCGAAAGCAGAGGCTTTAACCCACTGAGCCACCCAGGTGCCCGGAATCTGGCTTCTTTAGTTCCTCTGAGAAGCTGGAACAAATACTGAAATGATTGCTAATAGAGGGAGCTACAGTGACTGTTTTCAATCATCTCTGGCTACACCATTGAATTTCTGGTTCCTCCAGAAAGCTTGAAATTTGAGAGTCTAAGAGCATGCAGAGGATGGTGTACAGAACCCTATGAGGTTCCAGAAACCTATGAGGTTCAATTTGTAACTTCTGGCCTCCTTTCTTGTTATAAACTCTTCACCAGTGAGTTACTAATGATTGCGTCTTAGTACCTGGTAACCCTCTACATCATGTAAAAGAGGAGTTAGACTGGGAGGGAAAGTCCAGAGTTTGGATTAGAAAACCTGTTGAGTCAAAGGGGAACTTAGCAGAGGAACGGAATGAAAATTATTTCCTTAGACAGTAGACAAATATTCAGGAAACACCTCTGCACCCCAAAGATAGGTACAGCTGCCACACAGTGACTATTAAAGGGAGGTTCAAAGTTATGAGCAAACAGCTGATTCTCTTGGTTCTTGGGCTGTTGCTGTTGGTGACAGGAAATCTTGTTCCCCAAGCTGCTGGCTTCCTGTTTTATTTTTACTCTTAGTAGATCAGAATGTCCATAACAAGGAGCAGTCTGTTCCAAAGGGTTCTACTCCCCCTTTGAGCCTGAAGGGCTTTTTTTTTTCCTTTTGGTCAGACAATATGTTGGTTCACTTTTAAGATCTATGATACTTAGCTTGGTTTAAGCATTTTCTATTCACAATCAACTTTTTTTGGTGATGAGCTGGTGTCTTAAGATTTGATGTAAGTAAATCTCTGCTTTGCCTTTTTTTTTTTTAATGTATATATAAAGAGGAGTTTGCAATATTGGGGATGTGGGTATGTTACCTTTATGCTTTACCTTTTCATTTGAAGCGAATTTGCATTTTTCCTAGCTTGAAAATCATTACGCTGTTGTAAATTTCTTTAGTTTCACAAGATACAGAAACAGGACCAGCCCAGTATGCCTTTGGCTGTAGGCATACCCATTTTGTTGAGACTAAAAGCTCCTCCTATCCTTGTAAAGCTAGGAATTTGGTAATCTAATTCTAAAACAATAGCTCAGCGTGAACCTGAAGTGGTGGGGGATTTCCTAGGGAAAGGGGCTCAGCTGACAGGATAAGAAACGGTAACTGGAAGGTTTCCGGATCTGCTCCAGACACTTCCTGCTGTCTCAAGAGCCTTTTGGCCCAGGTGTGTTGAACCGGATGCGAGAGAGAAAGGGAGCTGTTGGGTAGAAGAGAAAGGACTGGGGAATCTTACAGAACAGTTTGCTCAGCATCGTGTTTGACATATTGAACATGTAAAATTTTCCTTGATATTCTTTAATTCTGTCAATGTACAGACGAAACTTTAGTAGTGTTAATAGACACTGGCAGCTAGTGTTTAGTTGTACATTAACAGTCATCCATCAAGGAAGAACTGGAGAAGTTACGTCCTGATGTAGATCGGTGGAATCAATATTGGCAGGTTAATTTCATTGTGGAGATTATCAGATGACAGTAGCTCTTTTTTGATCCTTGTAATTGATCACTTGGAATCTGATCTGTCCTGATTATGGACACACCAAGGATAGGATCTGTCCGGACCATCCAGAGCCTGCTGAATGGACTGTTTCTGACCATGCCTCCTTGCCTCTAGAGGCTCTTGTTGGTTGGAGCACAGTTGTTATTTTAAGGTTTTTAGGTTTTTATGCTGCCTGTGTAATTCAGCCAGCAGTCACCAGTTCAGAATTTCTAAACTTACCCAGCAAGTCTTCTAATAGCAAACCTTAAAGATTGTGGGGAGTCGAGGGGCTTAAAAAAAGAAAAAAATGATGGGGGGGAGAGAAGATTTTTTTTAAAGCTGTTTTAGATCAGAGCAAGACAAAAGGAAAAAAAAAAAAAGACACAGCCCTAGTGTGCCTGGAATTTGTGGTTGAGTAATACTTTCCTGTTATTTCTTTTTTAGGTTGTTTTTCATCATTCAGAACATTGCCTGAAGCAAGTCCACCATGCCGTTAGTAACGAGGAACATCGAGCCAAGGCACCTGTGCCGTCAGACGTTGCCTAGCGTTAGAAGCGAGCTGGAATGCGTGACCAACATCACCCTGGCAAATGTCATCCGACAGCTGGGCAGCCTGAGTGAGTGCCGCAGAGAGCCTGTGCTTTGCCCTCAGGGGTCGTTGGTGCTCTTTATTTAGTTTCCTTCTCCTCCCGTGTTCCTATTTCTCCCCCATCTGCCTTTCCTAGGTAATGCGAGAAGGTACCCCCCCTTCCTGAAAGAGAGGTTCTTTTTTGGTACAGATTCTTCCCCTCAACCCTTTCTTCATCTACCACCAGCCTCTAGGTTCCCTCCACCTCCCCCTCCACCTGCTTCAAAAGAAATCTGTGGGAAGGGTAGCAGGAAGGGCTGCAGCAGAAACTGCAGATGGAATGACAGAGCAGAATTCTCTGTGTGTAAAGTGGGAGGTTCACAGAGCAGTATCTTGGTTGGGGAATGTGCCTGTAATTGCACGAGCTGTTCGATGTAGCTGATTTCGTTGAAGCCTCAAATGTGCCAATAGTCTTTATCTACCTGACACCCCCTCCCCCCAACTTTTCTTCCCAAAGAGGAGTAAAGCAAACATGCACTCGGAGAGATTCTAGGTGACTTGTCTACCCTGGTAGACATTTAATTGTGCTGCAAGCCCCCAGGTCCAAGTTCAGGGTACAAATTACTTTTGCAGTCTCTTGGGTATTGGGAGTTTTGTAAGCTGCGTTTACACACAATGACACAAAGTGTAGCTGGATTCATTCTTCTCTGAGGAAGATGGGGTTTAGCCCAGTCTGTTTTGGAGCTGAGGGAAAGCCAGCTTAATGATATTTTTGTTTTGTTTTTAATTTTTTAATTTTTGTAAAGATTTTATTTATTCATTTGACACAGAGAGAGAGATTACAGTTAGGCAGAGAGGCAGGCAGAGAGAGAGGAGAGAGGAGGAAGCAGGCTCCCCGCTGAGCGGAGAGCCCAATGCGGGCCTCGATCCCAGGACTCTGGGATCATGACCTGAGCCGAAGGCAGCGGCTTTAACCCACTGAGCCACCCAGGCGCCCTTGTTTTGTTTTTTAATTGGCAAGAATGAATGAGACTGCCTTGGGTGGGGTACATGCATAGGTTTGGATTTCACTCTGAATCAAGCTGATTTTGTTTGAAGCTGAGGTATTGGAAGGGCAGATGCTTGGATAGGCTCTGTATTTGTGTAGTGCCACTCCAGCTCCCATAAGAACGTCATCAAATTGCCATTTTAGTGATCTTCCTTAGCAAAGGCATCTTGGTATGAATTATTTCAGACACTCACCCCTCCTATCACATCACTGCCCTTAGTGAAGGCAGTGGATATCAGGAAAGCCTGCCTTCCCCCAGATAGTAATAGGCCCTACCTTTAAAACAGGGCCCTGAGGAGACAGAGCTCTGTGACCATATGATGTATGGGGTCTGAGATTCTTAAGCCTTTACCTAGCTCCCTTGATCCAGGGCTTAGGGAAACTTGGATGGGGTGTCAGGAAGAAATGAAACCCTGCCAGTGCCTTTCTTACACAAAGGAACACTGACAGCAGTGCAGCTGACGAGGAAGCACGTGAAGGCGACAGAGAGCCTCACTGCTTCTTAAAAGCATCATTTCTGCTTCTGTCACCCTGAGAAGGCCAAATGGGTGGAAGTCAATCACACCCTGGTTCCTTCTCCATAGGACAAAGGACATCTAGCTAATGATGCTTCTTACTCTCACTCAGCAGGAGTTACGCTCTCTCTCAGGTGTTTTTCCAGGGTAGTGTTGATGGATGTCATTGCTCACTCTCCCACTTGTGATCAGACCACTTCTGTCTGGAGGAAGCCAGTCTGAGGGCCAGGGTTGGTTTGTGCCTATGGAAACAAGATTTCCTCGCGTTGTGGAGCTAACTGACCCTTTATTCATCCAGTAAATATATGTATTGAACATATTTTATGTGCCAGATGCTGGGGGAATACAGCAATAATAAGAAATGGTCTCCGCCTTCCAGGAGCTCATAATCTACCAGAGGAGACAGAAATAAATAATTCCTAAGGGGAGCGGGTAAGAGGGGAACTCACATTTGTTGATTGCCTACTTTACACCAGGTTTTAATAGGATCTTGACATAAATGATCTCATTCATTCCCCTGAGTGATCCTTTGAGGGTAGGTGGTGGTATTCCCATTTTTCAGGTGAAGAAACGAAGGCTCAGAAAAGTAAGGTAACTTGCCTAAAGAGATAGCCGCCAGTAAGAGGTAAAGTCAGACTTCCAAAGAATTTCTCAGCTCTGTCCTGTATACTCTCTCTCTGCCAGCACTGCCCTGGTTCAGACCTTTGTTGACTTTTACCTGAACGATTGCCTTATCCTCCCTCTGGCTTCCCTTTCTCTAATCAACCCTCTTAAATCTATAAACCTAAAAATCTTGTAAATCTTTTTCTTTTAAAGATTTATTTATTTATTTGACACAGAGAGAGAGATTACAAGTAGGCAGAGAGGCAGGCAGAGAGACAGGGAGAGGAGGAAGCAGGCTCCCTGCTGAGCAGAGAGCCCAATTCGGGCCTCGATCCCAGGACGCTGAGATCATGACCTGAGCCGAAAGCAAAGGCTTTAACCCACTGAGCCACCCAGGCGCCCAAAATCTTGTAAATCTTAAGCCTATATCCCTGCCAGAGTGGTCTGCTCAAAACGCAAGTCTCACTTTTTACTTCTATAATTCTGAATTATTTGAATTTTTGAAAGTCTGTTAACTTTTGCAATTTAAAAAGTGTGTGTGTGTGTGTTTTAAGATTTTGTTTATTTATTTGAGAGACAGAGTAGAGAGAGCACAACCAGGGAGAAAGGGAGGAGCAGAGGGAGAAGGAGAAGCAGGCTCCCCACTGAGCAAGGAGCCCTACATGCGGCTCCATCCTAGGACACTGGGATCATGACCTGAGCCAAAGGCAGACACCCAACCAACTAAGCCACCCAGGCGCCCTTAGAAAGTGTTTTTATTGGGGCACCTGGGTGGCTCAGTTGTTAAGTGTCTTTGGCTCAGGTCATCATCTCAGGGTCCTGGGATCAAGCCCCGCATTGGACTCCCTGCCCAGCAGGAAGCCTGCTTCGCCCTCTCCCACTCCCCCTGCTTGTGTTCCTTCTCTCGCTGTGTCTCTCTCTGTCAAATAAATAGTTTTTTTAAAAAGTGTTTTATTTATTTATTTACTTACTTTTTTAAAGATTTTGTTTATTTCTCAGAGGGTGGGGAGAGAGAGAGACAGTTTTCATGTGCCACCAAGTGAGCCACAGCAGGGGAGCTGCAGGCAGAGGAAGAAGCAGGCTCCCAGCTGAGCAAGGAGCCAGATGTGGGACTCGATTCCAGGACCTTGGGATGATGACGGGCCGAAGGCAGTGGCTTACCCAACAAGCCACCCAAGCGTCCCTAACAAGTGCTTTAAAATAAGAGTACGGGGTGCCTGGGTGACTCAGTTGTTAATCGTCTGCCTTCAGCTCAGGTCATGATCCCAGGCTCCTGGGATCGAGCCCCGCGTTGGGCTCCCTGCTCATCGGGAAGCCTGCTTCTCCCTCTCCCACTCACACTGCTTGTATTCCCTCTCTCACTGTCTCTCTCTGTCAAATAAATAAATAAAATCTTAAAAAAAAAAAAAGATTCCAGATCCTTTAAAATAAATAAATAAGAGTACAAATGTTAAAAATCTCCCCTGTTCCTCACTGTAGGATTTTGTAAGTTTCTTGGTCTGGCATTCAAGACTTTTCAAAACTTGCCTTCCTTTCAAGTCTCATTTTTTGCAATCCATCTTCTCCCATTTTACAGTCTTTTTAAAAGAATTTCTTTCTTTTCTTTTTTTTTAATGAAAAAGGAAAAGGTGGGGGAAAGGAAGGAAGAAAGAATGGATTATCAACTACTTGTAGTACTTCTGAGGTAACCCTTGCTGTCGATTCTCCTGCCTGGGGGAACCCTCACCATCCTTGTAGCTGATCTTCAAGGCCTAGCTCAAGGACCTCCTCCTCCAGGCTGGACTAAGTGCTTCTCTGAGCTCCTGTAATTATTACCTACCACATTATAATTGAAAATTATCTATATCTCTTATACTAAATTAAAAGTGTTCTGAAAGCAGAAATCATGTCTTGTTTGTTCTTAAACCCCAGTGTTTATCCTGCATAGTATCTGGCACCCAATAGAAGCTCAATAAATGCTTATTGAATGATTCATGCCTATATTCTCTCCACCATTCCATGCTTCTGGTGCATAAAGAATACAGGAAAGGAAGTAATGCTTTCTGTGGGGAGTCAGTGCATGGTATGGGAGTATAGGGAGAGTTAGGGAATGCTTCATAGAAGAGATTAGATTTGAATCAAGCCTTGAAAGATGACTAGAATTTCATCTCACAGACAGTGGGGCAGGAGTAGGCTCATATGTGCTTCACATTCATGACCTTGGCCTCACGGCCTCATGTACTACAGCCAGAAGTGCTTGGTCTAGTAGGCAAAATCTGATTATGGAATGGATAAAGCACAGAACTAAAAATTCCACAGTCTTGGATTGCTCCATGATAGCATATCCAGAATTTTTATTTTCCCTCAGGGCAGAGAGATTGGCATTTCACATACTAGGTTGCCCTATCTTAGGAAATATAGGCATAGCCAGCCAGCCTGCACTTTTGAGCCAGTATCCTGACCACCTGGCAGAATGGAACCCTCACTTGGGTAGATTAAGAAATCATGCTGTAATACTGGGTTTTCTGAGTGTAGTGGGGCCACACCACTGGGGGGGCTCCAAGACACTCAGACTCAAGCAACAACAGTGTCACATTTGTAAAAATCAGTTTTACCTATTCACTTCTGCATAAGATTTCATTTGAACAGTTCTGCTAAGGGGAAGAAAAATGAAGACTGCTTTGGAATCTCTTGCAAAATGTGTTGATTATTATGAATGTCCTGATATGATAGTAGGTCTGTTTTGGTAATCTGAATGAATGAAATTTAACTCTGAGCAAGGTACTTTGGTTTTCTCCTATATAAGCATCACACTTCTGTTTTCAGAGATTAGAGTAATATTTAGTACCTGAAGAATAGGGACTATCATATTACTGACTGGAATTATATCTTAAATTTCCTGTAAGTGTGAAACAGCATATTTAGATACTCACAGTCCCGAAAGTCATCTGATGTGGTTGATTAATATAAGGAAGAATTTCATTGTAACAACCTAACATTTTTAGCCCATTTAATCCTGACAGTTTGGTAAGGTTGATACTGTTACCCCCGTTTTACAGATGAGGAAATTGAGACTGAGACATTGTGACTTGCTGAAGAGTATGTAGGTATAAGTAGAAAGAACTGAAATTAACTCCAGATTTTTCTGATTGTAGTCTGCTGCTGCTTCCGTGTATCATCTTGTAGTTTTAAGTAGACCTAGGGCCTGATGTGGTGATGTGACGGTGGGGAAACCTTCACACCACCTCATTCCCTCTTCACATAGCTTTCTCAGTGTTTACATGTTTATATGTTGAGGGTAAGATTTTATCTTGAAAATCACCGTGACACATTCAGCCACTACTCGCACTACCACTACTCCCTTCACTAAGGAGCAGGAAATCCTGGGTACTCTCTTGGTGCCATAAGGGTGGGTTGATTCGGGGTTTTCTTTTCCTCCAGAATAGCTAGTTGGTTAACAGATTTTTTTTTAAGTAATCTGAATACCCAGTGTGGGTTCAAACTCATGACCCCAAGATCAAAAGTCACATGCTCTACCAATTGAACCAGCCAGGTCCCCTGGTTAACAGATATTTTTGAGCCTGGTTTATTTTTCACATGTAATGTTGCATGTTTATCTGGTTTGGTTTTCCAATCACAGTTTTCCATTACCTGAGTGAACATGATGCAGTATGGTTTTTATAGGAACTTAGCTGTATTATGGACAGGGATCAGATAGGATCCTCAGCCTGCAGAACAGAAATGCAGCTTTGTTAGCCAGTTTGTGTTCTTTGAACCCAGGAGCTTTCCATGGTTGTTTAAAACACAGGATTATTCGGTATGCAAAGACTTGTTCTTTCCTTGATTAGAAACTCCTTATTGACTAAATTTACCAGCAATTCAAAATATGCTGTTGATTGGTCTTATCCTTACTCTCCAGGTTACACTGGGAAGGTGAGCTGCAGTTCACCGTGAAGGTGCAGTTTTGGCCTTTTTGACTAATATTTTTCCTCTCAGGTGTGGACTAAGCACAAATAAAGTTTAGAAGCTAAAAGTCAGAGCCTACTTAAAATAGTTCTCCGTAGTTTTTTTGGTTGAACACCATCACTTAATGCCTACCTTCACCTTGCAAGTAAGAAACTCAGATGGTATATTTATTCATGTGCGCCACTTTTCATTCCTAGCAAGAATGTGCTTTGTGGCTTGGAATGACAATATGGAGGTAGTGTCAAATTGCTGGTAGGTTTCTTTGGCTGCAAAGTCTCCTTGCATTCCAGGGTTGAAAATACGGAACTCTTTTCTTTTTCTAAAAAATAAGATATTGTGGAAAGAGACCGCTGGTATGTTGGTTTTCAGGGAGGGCCTGAAAATTTCAGCTTTTCATTTGTTCCCGGAGATGTAGTTTTGAAGGACTATAACCTAAAGCAAAAACTTTCAAATTTGTAGGTTATAGAACATAAAATAACCTTTTCACCCCTTAGAAGAAGTTTTAAGTCTCTGTTCTGAGTTGTTGATAAGTTCAAGGCCCCTCGAAGATACCAAACTCATCACGGTTATTGAATGTACTTTGAAGGTTCCATTGAGGATTTTATTTTTCATGTTAATTGTAGACACCTACAAGGTCCTTGTAACTCCCAGTCTGTTTTCAGGACCATTTTACCAGGTGCTTTTACAGAGCAGCAGGGGACTAGGGGGCTATAGGCAAATGTGTAGACATATTGTCTACTCTTCCAGGATTAGTTTTTCGTATTGCACCTTTTGATATTGTTCAGCCTGCATTGAGTTCGTGACCATTCAGAGTTTGCCAAGAAGACTATTAGAGAACAAATGCATTACTGCTCAGGCTATGGAGAGCGCATCTCTATCTCCAAGAGCAAGCATCTGCATATAACCCAAACCGTCTTAGGGGGTGGGTGGGTATGTGTTGGGGAGGTGGGGAATAAGATCTTTAGTAGCAAGTTTGTCTAATCATTTATGTTATTTTTATGCTCTAGTGACTTGGTTTCTTTGCTCTTTCAGGTAAATATGCAGAGGACATTGTTGGAGAGCTCTTTACTCAAGCAAATACCTTTGCCTCTCGGGTAAGCTCCCTTGCTGAGAGGGTCGACCGCCTACAAGTTAAAGTCACTCAGCTGGATCCCAAGGAAGAAGAAGGTAAGGAAGCTGAGCTCAGCATTTGTAGACTTTGCTGAGCAGTTTCTTAGGATTTTTTTCTCCTGATTTATAAAAAAGTGAGGGGGAAAAAATCAGAGACCTATGGATTTCTGCTTTGAAATGACACAAGCTCGGTGGTATAAAGAAACCTTTTTAGCTCTACCACACCCCCATATGCTCCCTTTCTCCCATTCCCCCAATTCTTGCTCAGATCCCCCCTCCCCCGGTCGTATTTTGTTACCATAAAAGTACTTGGAAGATTCATTCCTCCTAAGGAGAGGCCTGCTGGATCTGGCCACATAGTAAACCTTTGTGTTGCCTCATTTTGTTCAGTCGTGAAATGGCTGGGCTGCTGACAGCCTTGTGGGGCTTCCCCAGAGGGGGAGAAAAAAACCTGGCTGCAGACAGCCGCAGCCAAGAAACGCAGCAGCTGAGGCCTCTCAGACTGGTGTGACTCAGTGTTTGCTCAAATAGCCTGTCGTCCATTTTCTCCTGCCTTCCATCTTCTCCCAGTGTCACTGCAAGGAATCAACACCCGGAAGGCCTTCAGAAGCTCTACTATTCAAGACCAGAAGCTTTTTGACAGAAACTCTCTTCCAGTACCTGTCTTAGAAACATATAACACCTGTGATACTCCTCCACCTCTCAACAATCTTACCCCTTACAGGTAACCTGGCTAGTTCCTCCCTTTGTTGACCTGTGGTTAACAGCACTAGATTGTCTTTTTATTTAAAGATGTTTACATCAGAGGATTGTATCCAGAAGCTTACTACCAACCCCAGAGTTGTTTGTGGCAGCAGCAGCTAATGTTTATCATATAAATACTTGTCACTTATTATTGTTTGGTTTCTGAAATTCATAGTAAATATATATTGGAAGTTTACTATAGCATTGCATGCTGCAGAGTTTAATTTGGTATAAGCCAGGTCCATCTTGGATTCTATCCAAGGAATTTAGTTATTACAGAACCAAAAGGACTTTTTTACAAAGCAGTCCTAGAGCACGCATCCCACGGGCAGCATTCTACCAAGGCTCCCGCTTCCTTGGAAACCACTAGATTACCAGATGTTTGGGTGTGTTAGTGGGGCTAGCTTTGTGGACTGGCTGCTCTGGGCCCTCAGGGTCCTTCCAAGCTTAAGAAATAACTGCCAATACTCGTTTTTCCAAATGAGTATTGTTCACTTTGTTTAGAACATCCTTTTGACATTCCCCTCTGCAAGGACCTAGACTGCTGCAGCTAAACTTGAGATAGACAACTTAAAGCCCCTCCCCCTCCAATGGTCTGTAGTGTGATCATCCTGCAGAAAACCACTGAGCAGGGGCAGAAAGTGAATATTTATCTTGGTTGTATCCATAAATATCTTTGGAACAGGTAAAAAGTAATTACAGATAGCTGGAGGCAGATGTCTTCTGCGAGACATGGGTGTACTGCAAAGTAGAGTGTGTGTGTGTCTGTGTGTGTGTGTGTGTGTGTGTGTGTGTGTGTGTGTGTGTGTGTGTGGAACTCAAGGACACCCACCTGATCCAGGGAGCCTGGAAATAGCGTGCTAGCTATTCACACAGATAAAAGTACATATAGCATCTATCCCATAGCGTCTGTCCTGTGTTATTATCATATAAAATCATGTTTATACCTTGGCTTTCAAAGGGGCTAGCTAGCAGAGCAGGACAGAGATTTGACTCAATAGCCTCCACCATTTATCAAGTTGGATTTGGGCAGAGAGGTTTCAGGGCAAGAAGGGAGTGTACACCTGATACTGAAGGGAGTATGACGTATTACATGGAGCTTGTGTGATAGAATAAACAGATGATATTAAGACAAGTTTATTTTTCAGTTAATGGCATTTTCCTTTTTATCATTCTTCTCTCAGTTATCTGGATTTGGCCTAACAGAAATGAGCAGTGGTGTAGCTAACTCAGAACAAGATTTAATATAAAAGTCATTAGTGTTTGATTTGGAAATGCTTTCTATGTGTTGTGACAGGCCAGGGAATAGAATTGCCTTTCTAATTCTTTTTAGTTTAGAATAGTGCTAAAATAAATGTCCACCCCTAGCACATGCTTTCTAGAAAGAGAGAGAGACTTAGTCATGCCCAAGTGCAGGATTCCAACCAGGACCATCAAATCTGGTAAGTAACCCTTACGTGGACACTCAATAGCTCTCTTGGTACTTCTGTCACAGCCACTAAAAGATGGTAATTAAATCTCGTCATAGAACAGCTGGCCATCTGTTCTCGCTGGGGCCCCCTTGTGGTTGGGGGGTGGGGTGGGGGATACTGAGCTATTCTAGAAGGGAGCAAGAAGGTGGATCGCTATGGTTACCTGTTTTTACAGAGGAATAACAGCTGCACACATGTGTGCTTTCATATATATATATATATATATATATGTACACACACACATAATGTACACATGTGCACCTGCACATAGGTGTACAGGTTTCAGGGGGGTGGGAAGCCACTAATGCTTCCTAAAGAGTCCTGGGGAATTGGTGGGGGAAGGGGAACCAATGGCAGAAATCCCCTCTGATGTGCCAGAATATCAGGATATCCTCCGGGAGATGTCTGTAGCCATGCAGATCATTAGAAATAATCAGGATCCCTGCTGCTCTAGCCTATTCTTGCCCTGACCATGTAAATTCCTCTACCAGGAATTGAAAGTAAGGCTAAGTTTCTTAAAAAGCCAGATAAATAAAGAGATGCCATTCAAGGGGCATTGGAATGCTGGTATGGAAGAGGAAATATGCAGTAAATTTGAATGACTTCTTGATTCTTCAGTGTAAAAACTGCTAACTGATAGGTATTTGGAATATTGGATTTGGTTGGGAGCTCATCTGTCTACTGACAGCTACTTGTCTTCATTTCTATCCCAGGGACGATGGGAAAGAGGCACTCAAATTCTACACAGACCCTTCGTACTTCTTTGATCTTTGGAAGGAGAAGATGCTGCAGGACACCAAGGATATCATGAAAGAGAAGAGAAAGCATAGGGTGAGGGGAAAGGGGCCTCTGTTCTACACATCAGTAGGCACGATTGTGGAGGGGGGATAAAAAGGAAGCCAGTCTTATATGAAGTAATCATTCTGAGTGACTGCTTGCTTGGATGCCAGGTGAAACTCTTTAAAAAATGTGTCCACTCCAAGCACAACCAAGATGAAAGTATAAATCACACCAAAAATGTGTTTGTTCCCCCTAGCGCTATTAACAATTGAGTATATTCAGGCTGAGTTTTAGAAATTGACTTTTCTATTCACCATTTATTTCTCTTGCAATTTGCACCTGACTCTGCTGGACATTCAAGCTAGGCTAGTCCCTTCCCCACCAGTTTTGCAGCTCATTTCTCAGAGAGCAGCACAGGGCTCTACAGTGTTTGATTTATAAACAGGAACGGTTTAACACCTTCACTACTGACTGGGTGGGGTGGGGTGAGGGCATAGGCCTAGTTTGGAGAGCCTCTCCTCTCCCCTTAGACCTCCAGTGATGTGTGTAAGCATATGACCTACCAGTTGCAACCTCACAATCCCATTAGCATGGCTGCCAGGAGGCCCAAGAGAGCACCAGGGGCGAGTGCTGCTGCACAGGCTGAGGAACTCCTCATTGGTTGTTTTGTTAAGTGTTTCCTTATATTTGTCCCAGAGACAGTGACTGACCTTTGTGGTAGAGTGAGTAACAAATAGCATTTTACTAACTTCCTAACAATTAGAGCTTCTCAGAAACATGGATGAGCTACCCAGAGAGGTAGTGAGTTTCCCATCTGTAGAGCTGTCTGAGTGTTGGATTAAGTGAATGTGTTTGACCTTGGGAGGTGGTTTGGACTAGATGACCTCTAGGTCATTCCAAAACCGATAATTCTATGAATTCTCTAGTTACAGTATGTTGTCTAGGCACATCATTTCTTGGGTGTGCATCCTGAAAGTGGATGGAATTTTAATGAAGGACTTTGGAATAATGTTTTACAAAGGCTTTTCTGTTTCTTTTCATTATAGAAAGAAAAGAAAGATAATCCAAATAGAGGGAATGTAAATCCACGTAAAATCAAGACACGGAAGGAAGAGTGGGAGAAGATGAAGATGGGACAAGAATTTGTGGAATCCAAAGAAAAACTGGGGCCTTCTGGGTAGGTGATGCTTTTGTATTATTGGTAGCATTCTTTGAAGGGCCTGGGGCCGTGGGCAGCTATGGTGTGACACCTTTCACACACCCCTGAAGTCGGGCTGTGTGGCTAAAGTCAGTATCACTGTTAATCAGCTACCTTAATGTGCATCCATCTGGTGATTAAAATTTACTGAATAAGTCAAGAGACTCAGCAGTTTAAATGAGGTAACTGTGATAGTCTGGAAAAGAAGGGTCCATGGCTTCCAGTGCCCTTGCTCTGCCAGGCACTAGTGTGTCTGTGGGCCTCCAAGGAAAGACTGGAAAGAGAAGAAAAGTGGTCTTGGGAGCCCTTTGCCTCCAGAGCATTGATTTGAAGGTCATGCCTAAGAGCTGGGCATTTCACAGGACTGGAGAGGGCCCGGCAGAGAATTTGTGCACATCACCAAAGCAACTTTTCAGTCAGCCTTTGTCAGTCTCGGGAGAGATGCTGGCCAAGGGACTGAAAGCAGACCTCAGAGACAGTGTGGGAAAGGTCGCTCGGCCAGTATTGAGGCTATATATCTGCATGGGGAAACAGTAGATGTCAGTCTGACCCATTTCCCAATACCAGAGCACACTGGAGGTTTAAAAGGGGAAAAAAATGGTTTTGAGCTTGGTTTGATTCTTATCCTGGTGTCCGACCTGTGTGACATTCAAAGCCAAGTCACCACGACTGCTTGGCATGAATGTTGCCCTGGTTTTTTCTCTAAATACATTGCATCCTGGCTGTCAGAGAACCATGCCAGCCCATGCCGGGTGTCTAGGAATGATAAAAGGAAAGAGTTGAGTTGTTCTTGCTTTTAGGAATAACTCTACCATGAAAATCTTGACTTTTAAAATCTTGACACTTCTGACACTTGTTCTTCCTGGATTAAGAGATTTGTTTTAAAGAGTGATGAAGATGGTGAGAGAAAAAAATGAACCTTTCTCTCTATAGGGAAATCAACCCTGAGGGTACCTTCATTACCTTCACCTCCCAGTAAAAGGGGCCATTTTGTTCCGTGGTCCCATCCTGTTCAGACAGGCCTTGTCCTGGGTTCTATGACTGTGAGGCCAGAAACTTGCACGTTCAGAATGCCAGCTATTATGTATTTGGTTTTTGTTGTGTTTGTGGGTGTGGAATGGGACTGGTGAAAATGAGGACTTTGCTTCCCATTTTCCTGTTGTCCAAGAAGTTTGGGATTGGGCTACATGGCTGGTCTACCTGGGTTTGCTTGTTGGTGAACCTATAAAGAGATGTACCAAGCCTACAGGGCTCCAGGCCTTGGGGATTTTCTGCATCAGAGCATCATTTGATTCGTTAGTTCCCTCTAGCTCTCTTCTCTCCAGGGTCTGTTTGAGATGAGTTCTTTAGAACCCAGCAGTAGTGGAGAGAAGGGGGAGATGGAGCAGAACCAACCATATTTGCTAGCTGCTATTTGTTGTATTTGTGTCATTTGGAGGTTTGTTGTTCACCCAAGGCCTAGTGCTCTGAGGGACAGGTTTTCATGAGGCACAGGCCCTAGTACCCTCCTTAAGTTGGCAGCTTGTTGTGTTGGATAAGAGACCTGGCAGGGAGACCGAGTCTCGCTACCACACAGCAACTTACATTTGTCCTCAGCTTGGTTTTGCAATCAAATGCCTCCTTGGCCTTTGAGTACTCCAGAGGCTTGCTGACCTCCAAACCAGGCTGTGTGCCAGTCACGTGTTTGCAGCTCACTAGCCTTGGGGCTTGGCTTTGCCCTTTGCCACAAGACAGACTTTGGGATTTGGGGTATAGTTTGCTCTTAACATTTGGGAGAGAATTTGAAAGAATTGCTGGGTTTGACACAGCCAACCAGCACTGGGAAAGGAGCAGCATGGTTTTGATTATCCATGTTGAATCCCATTCCTCTAAATCCAGCAGGAATATCTGGGAGATATTTAACAGTAGAATTTAGTCCTAAATTTTAATCCTGAATTTAGTCCTAAAACAAAATTTCAGAATGGCAGAAAAAATGTGGTGAATATTCTTACTTCTTTTTTCCTAAAAGCTTTTGTATCAAATGCATTTTTGTAGGGTCTCTTAAAAAAAAACATGAGAGTTCCACTTACACTTTTTAGATGACAGTTTTGGCATTGGGTTCATTGTCAGGTATCCACCCACCTTGGTGTACCAGAATGGCAGTATTGGCTCTGTTGAAAATGTGGACGTAAACAGCTACCCACCACCACCACTGTCAGACTCCACTTCTCCACCTTCTCCTTCCTTCTCTGAGGACAGCTTGCCTCCCCCACCAGCAGAATTCAGGTAAATGCTGCTCTGTCTCCTGTCTACTCCAGGTGGTTACATACTCAAGAACAAGATAAGTGTTTCTTAGGGCGCCTGGCTGGCTCAGTCAGTGGAGCGTGCAACTCTTGATCTCAGGATTTGAGTTCGAGCCCCGTGTTGGGTATAGATATTACTTAAAAAAATAAAATCTTAAGGAAAAAAAAAGAACAAAATAAGTATTCCAAATCCAGGGCACGACCAGTATAATAACTTGATGCAAGTCTGTCTAGATAATAGAAATAATTAACATTTTATTAAGTGTCTGTCAGGTGCCAGGCATTATGCCAAACGCTATATATATTGCTTCCTCCTCACAACAGCCCTCCCGAGGTAGGTGCCCATTTTACAGATGAGTAAATGGTGAGGCACAAAGAGGTCAGTGAATTTACATAAGGTCACGCAGCTAGTCAGAGGCAGAGCCCTGATTGGAAAGCAGGTCATTCTGTCTGCAGAACTGGTATTTTTTTTCTTTTTTTTTTAAGATTTTATTTATTTGTCAGAGAGAATGAGAGTGAGCAGCACAGGCAGGGAGAGAGCAGGCAGAGGGAGAAGCAGTCTCCTCGCCGAGCAAGAAGCCCAATGCAGGACTCAGTCCCAGGACCCTGGGATCGTGACCTGAGCCAAAGGCAGACACTTAACCGACTGAGCCACCCAGGTGTCCTGAGAGAGCCCGTGTTCTTAACGGCTAGCTATACTGGAGCAGATAGAGATTTCCAGCTTACCTCTTTTGTTTTTACTGAGCTTTAACTCAGCATGAAATAAAGTGGTATAATCTGTCCTTAAAATATTTAACAGATACCTTGCCCAGTTATCTAGGAACTTAGCAGTCAGTCACCTTTCTACCCTGTTCTGGTTCATTTCACTGCTGGAAAAAATAAAACAAAGGAAAAAGGGAGGAGAAACTTAGACTCTGTCCGTACTAATATTTGGCAGAGGTGTACAGGGAAAGGTAGAAAGTAACGGCTGAAAAGGGGGTCGGTCTGTCTGAGGAGTGTTCAGATTTCAGTGTTTGCTTACAGTTACTTTTCCCTTTCTGATGCCTGACAAATGAGAGCTTTGAAAGGTACACTTTTCTCCTTGGACACTGTTTAATCAGAGCTGGATATGTTGAAGACCCCTCAGGTGGACACCTAAACTGTAACCCCTCCTCCTAACCCAGCCCCATTCTTCTTGGCTCTTGAAACCACTCATCCCAGATCACTTCCTGCTGGTTTCCCTGTCAGATGCAGCTAAGGCTTAAAGGTCTGTGGAAAATCCCAAGATGGATGCTTTTTTCTAAGGAGTAGCTATTAGTCGAGAGCAGGTACAAAGGTGGAAAAAGAAGCCTTTCAGCCTCACACATGGCCTGAGACCTTGCAGCCACAGCCGAGCATACCTGACCCGGGAGGGGTGCTCCTTAGTTGTCTCTCAGCCTGGGCGAAGTTGGGTGGCACATTCATTTCCCGTCTCTGCTGACCCTCAGATCGTCATCCCTTCTCAGGATTTTCCGCATGAACACTGGAGGTGCATTTACCTAAATCTGTGCCCTGCCCAGGTTTGGTCAGCTTAGCTTGGGTTTCCTGCCCTCACGAGATCTGGTGAACGGTAATAGCCTGAGGAATAGACCCCAGTGGGTGGGTGATGTTTGGATTTTTATTGCAGTTCTTGCATGCCTTCTTGGTCCTGGTTCCACAATTAAACTGACTGTCCTTCCTAGAGGAGGGTTCAGGAGGGTATGTTCCCTTGGAGGGAAGCTGGAAGGTTTGAGGGGGACCTAGGAGATGACCTTGCCAACCCTTACCCGATAGAGGAATCCTAGTCTAAACTTCTTTCAAATAGCTTTTCTCGGTCTCTGCTTACATCCCCCTGATGATGAGAAGCTCATTGCATTACAAGGCTGTCGCATTGTTGATCTGTGCTGACTATTGTCAGGTGTTTTCTGTTTGAGCTAAAATGAAATGGTAGTAGTCAACCAAAGTGAACATAGGCTCGTAGATAAGCTTTACTAGAGGTGGGGTGGATGTTTGCATGCTGAGAGTGACGGTGGGTCTCTTCTTTGTCCTTTCAGCTGCCCAGCAGACAGCAACCAAAGAGGGCCTGGCTTAGCTGGACCCAAAAGATCCAGCGTGGTCAGCCCAAGCCATCCACCACCAGCTCCTCCTCTGGGCTCTCCACCCGGCTCCAAACCCGGGTTTGCTCCACCGCCTGCCCCTCCACCTCCACCTCCAATGATAGGCGTTCCACCCCCCCCACCGCCTGGAGGATTTGGGCCTCCAGGGACCCCACCACCACCTTCACCCCCATCCTTCCC
>LNAC01000035.1:1673370-1693164 GCA_002007465.1 Ailurus styani | reverse complement strand
ACATCGGGCTCTCTGCTCAGCAGGGAGCCTGCTTCCTCCTCTCCCTCTCTCTCTGCCTGCCTCTCTGCCTACTTGTAATCTCTCTCACTGTGTCAAATAAATAAATAAAATCTTTAAAAAAAAAAAATAAATAAATAAATAAATAAAAAGATAAAAAAATAAATAAAAAAATAAATAAAAAAATAAAAAAAAAAAAATAAAAAAAAANGAAGAGCAGGTGACTCTTGATCTTGGGATCATGAGTTCGAGCCCCACCTTGGATGCAGAGATTACTTTAAATAAGTAAGTAAAGTAAGGGATACTTGGGTCTTTGAACTTGTTGACATGAGATGTTTTGCCTGTGTTTGCATTCATTTTGTGCCCCAGGGAAAACCAGGCATCACTCCCCTAGAAGGTATTTCTCTGGCCATACTCATCATGCCCTGTCCTCTCCTTTTGTGCCCTTCATATCCTTCCTCCCTTCTCTCTTTCCCCTTTCTCACCCTGTCCTCCTCCCCTTTTTTTCCTGCCCTCTTCCCTCTTTGTCTCCTTCCCTCCCCTTTCCCTCCTTCCTGCCCTCCCTCATCATCTCCCCATTGTGAAGCATTCTCTTTCTATCAGAGGTCAGGTCTGGTCCCAATGGGTTAGAGTGGTTTCTTCTGTTCGAGAGCCTTCTCAGACCTAAAGGATTACCTGGGGGAGATGAGTTGGGGCAGCTGAGCTCAGCACTAATCAGTGAACTGGGCAGACTGAGTGTCCAGTGGGTACTGTTCGGTGACCACTCCCCACCTAGAGCCTCGTGAGCAGTGCCATCCTCACCAGCCTGACAGTGTGGAGATGGAAAGATTGGCAGGCTTCCTTTCCGACTCGCCTAAAGCACTGGGGCCAGAATTGGATAAACCCTCATCTTTATTTCTTTTCTTGCTTCCCCCTTTCCTTTTTTTCTCAGAGGATCCTTCTTCCCTCCACCTCCTTCCCCTGACTCCGTCCACCCCTGGTCACTCCCTGTTCCTCATTCCTGTGTGGATTCTGAGAACTTTTGAGATTGATTCACCTTCTAAACCTCTCTCTCTCTCTCTCTCTCTCATATCAGGCTTTCAGCTGCGCAGGGTTGAGGAGCAGCAGGAACAAGAGAAACGTGATGTTGTGGGCAATGACGTAGCCACCATCTTGTCACGTCGAATTGCTGTGGAGTATAGCGACTCGGAAGATGACTCCTCTGAGTTTGATGAGGACGACTGGTCGGATTAACTCTTAGTGCCTGCTGCCCACCTCTTTCTTTCCTCCTGCTGCCTTCTTTGATGCATATCCCAGCAGTCTAATGGGGGGAAAAGGGAGGAAAAAAGAATTTCAAGGGGCCAAAGTCTTCCCTGAAGCAACCAAAGATATATCCAAGTGCTTCCTCCAAATCAGCATATATTTTCCCACCTCCCCATGGACAGGCCCCCAGATTCAGTAGCTGAGATGTTCCCTCTTCCCTTCAAGTGACTGTTGCATATGGAAGAGAAGGAAAAACTCCACAAAGGACATCCCTTTGATTGGGTTTAGATTGGAGTTGGTATCTTCCCTGGGGAGCCATTTTCAACTGTGGTCTCCTTCCAAAATCCTTACCCTTCAAATAATGCCAGCCATCTTCTGGTCCTAAAGCCTGAATGGGCATGGCCAGCCCCTTTCCCATGCCGCATGCCCTAGCAGCCAGACTGCCACAACCCTTCTTTCCTGGTTAGCAGGGTGAGCTTCCTTTTGCTAAGCCATCTCTATGTCTGGACGCCCTTTATTCTAGGAGCCATCAGGCCCTAAAGAGTGTCTCCCCCTTGCCCAGAAATGGTGCCTTTCTGAAGGCTGAAGTTGTTGCCTCCTTCCCAGGCCCTTTCTCCAGATCGTGGTGTTCAAGTGTCCCTTAAATGCCCCTTCCTCACCTACCAGGTGCTCTAGGCACCACAGCCTAGTTCAAACCTCTAATATCCATGACCAAACCAGCCCCAGCACGCAGGGATCTGACCTCTGCTGTCAGGAGCCAAGCTTAGAGACTCGGAACTGCAGAACTGGAAGAATGGTGGAACTCCTTGGAATCCTACGCTCTTAATGATGCTGAAATCTAGAAATGGGAAATGACTTGCTCCAGGTCACACTTTGGATGGTGACAACTCTAGAGCCCAGAATTCCTGATTCCAAGTCACCTATGCCTTCTGGGACCAAATAGTGGGCACCTGCTAGAGTCTAGGCAGAATAGTCTTGGCTGTGCTACTCCAGACCTCACCGTAGGTGGAAGTCTTAGTAGGAGGGCTCAGAGCCAGTGCCAGGCCTGTCCGTGCTGCTCAGACCCTTATATCCTGTCTTAAAATTCTCTGCTCCTCCTTTACTGTCACCATTGAACCACATGGCCTTGGGAGCTGCCCTTCTGGGGGACCAGAGGTAGTGAGAGAAGGAAGGGGGTACGCAGCTTTGACAGGTGCTGTTTTCAATTCCTCTGCATCTCGTGTCCCTTTTATTTCCCCAATTTAAGCATAGGTTCTGCCAGCTGTAGAAACTTCAGTCCCTCAGGCTGGTGGCTGCCGCAGGTAGCTGCCTAGGGGGGCCTGGCAGCCGTGAGGAGGGCTGAAAGGCAGAGGGGCTCTGGGTCTTGTTTCCAGCTCCCACCTCACTGCGTGCAGTGATGTTCCCTCCCTCCCTCCCCCTTTTCCCAGAGCTAATACACAGGTGCTATTATTCAGAAAAAAACTGGTCAGCTTTGGCCAACAGTGAGGTTTCTTCTCTTCTGCCCTAACTATTGTGTAGCCTCTTATGCTGAAACCGGCTTCTCCTGGCTTCTCCGGCTTTCAGAGCCCTGAAACAAAGAGAAACAGGATCTGTCTCTACCCAGCACAGCAAATGGTTGTAGTAATTGCCAAAGCCCTCATAAAGCCCTCCGGCTTGAGGAGTGTGTGTAATCATGGGTACTACCGCTGTGCCCTGGCTCGCTGCTCCCCCTCTGCCTTCTTTCCTTGAACTCCCCGCGTGGGGACTGAGCCCGTAGGGGCCAGCGTGCCCTCCTGCTGGGGCCGCCGCAGAGTGGACTCTCCTCCGACCAGGTGTCTGTGGCACAGGGCTGGCACCGTGCTTCAGTGCTGAGCGTACCAGGCTGTGTGTGCCCCCGCCTTGCACTTTGGAAGCTGAAGGTGCTTTCTTCAGAACCCTAAAATGGCTGTTGAAGGTGTCCCTGGCTGCAGCCCAGTAGTGGCTAGAGGGGCAGGTGGAGGGCAGTGGCTCTCCCAAATAGGAGTCCTGGGGCCCGGCCAGGCCAGGGTTGGGCCTAATGGCTTTGACTGAATTACCCCTCTCCCCCTCCTTTCCAGAAAAGGGGGAGCCAGAACCACTCACTCACTATCATTCTGCTCTGACCTTGAAGGGGGCGGTGCTGGCCTGGCTTCTAGAATGGACACAGTCTGCCCTGGAAAGGGCTGGGGGCAGAAGGGGGGGGGCACTGCCTGCGGAAGGTAGGATTAGATCATTAGCTCAGTGACCTCCTAGGGTTTCGATGTGCTGTGTTCTCATCCTACAGCTGGTTTGGTAATGATCTGCAAGTCCCGGAGAGCAATAGCACAGCTCTGCCTGACGCTCTCATTAAAATCTATGCAGCCAAGCTCTGGGCTTTGTAGCAGCCGGCCTTGCACAGCCTCCTCAGCTCGGGGGGCTGGGGACCCAGTCAGCCGAGAGGCCCTCTGGGCTCTATTTATGCATATGTGTACCAAAAAAACAAAACAAAAGCCCACTTCTTTAAACCCAGAGCCCTTTAAGATGATAAAGGACCCTATGCAGGTAATTGTGTGTCTTTGGAATCCTATAATTGTAGAATGCAAAGTTTAGTGATTATTTAAACTGGGCTGAGGCTGCTAAGAGTGTGGAGCAGTGGCTCCTGAGGACTCTTAAGCACTGAAGCCAAGGAGCCACCTCCCTTCCCTAGTCTGCCCAGCCCCAGGGACCTGCCCCCATTCCTGTGGCCCAGGGACCCCAGCTTCCAGTCGGCAGTGTCAGAAGTGACTTGTGGCTTTGCCGTGGTTGTGAGAGGACTACATTCCAAAGGAGCAGCCGCAGGGAGGGGGCAGGCTCTGCGATCCCTCGGAGGCTCAGAGCAGCTGGCCCAAGCTCCAGCTCGCCTCCAGCGGAAGCTCAAGCGCCCTCAGAAACGACCCTGGCCAATGTCACCGCAGAGCCGAGGCGGTGTTGTCAGGGCTAATGTGAAATCTCTTCCCGTGGCGCCGGTCCTCCGGCTCTGCAGCGCCAGCTTGGACAGATTGAGGTCTCTGTGGCTTTGGTGACCCTGCTTAAGCATTCCCACCGTGTCCCAGCTTTGCTCTCAGCCTGCCTCCCTCCACAGTCCCCCTCACCTGACCTCAGGGCCTGGGGAGGGGGCCGTTGCCCCAGGGTGAGGGGCTTTTGCTCAGGAGAGATGTCAGGCCTCCTAGGGGCATCAGGCTTTGAGCTCTCCTGGGGTCCCGCAGACCTGGGACCAGGTGTCACTAGGAGATAGGCCTCATTGTGGGCCTCAGTGAGGGCTAGGGAACAATTCTGTTATTGTATTAACTTGACTCAGTTAACTCACTTGAGAAACTAACCAATTTTTACTTTCTGTCTAGAATGATGTACATGTAGGAGAGTGAGCTGTAATTCTCCCAAAGTGCCTTGTTTTCTCTGATATAAATATATTTATAAGGACCTATTCCAGTGGATTCTTGGGTGTTTGCCACATCGATTTTAGGGAGTGGACATCTGTGTAGTAGGGATACAGTCTGGAAGTGGGTCCCTCTCCCGAGGGTGGGAAAGGAGATTCCGTTAGAGATCTATGAGGGCAGGGTTAGACCAAACCCCTGAGGTGACCCCTTCTTCTTTGCCCTACTCCTCTTAGGCCCTTAGGAGGATGTCCAGTTTTTTAAAGCCCTGTGGCTCCAAGCCTGGTCTCCTTTGTTTCCCTGCCAGGCCCATTATGGACCACGTTAGCACCCCATGACCTGAGGATTCTAAGTAACGATTTTGTGTTCTACGTGCAAATATGTAAATGCCAACATTTTAAATAATTTGATAAATCTTTGTAGCTACTCCGTGTGTGTGTGTTTGTGTGTCTGTGCCTGTCTCTAATGGGAAAAGTAGTTGGAAGGGGACAACGTTGATAGCCACAGGTGGTGGCCAGAGCTCTGGAGGGAGGTCTGGTGTGGGGGGGGGGGCTCGAGGAGCAGAAGGCCTCAGGGTCTGGATGGTGTGCCCTGTGTGGGAGGTGGAGATGAAGGCCGGAAACCATTTTGCTTTAGAAGGAGACCCAAGTTGGGGGACCTAGAAGCCCAGGTCCCCAGGCCCTCCTCAGCCGGCGAGGGCTGTGTGTTGGCGCCAGGGGAGGCTAGATGTTGGCTGCTTCCACCGGGCAGAAGAGGAGCACTGGCAGGATGCTGATGTTGCCGCCCAACACCTGGCCGGCGTCTTGTCTGCCTCTCAGACCCAAGCAACTTACCTTAAATAGAATGATTTTCAGCGGAATCTGATAAAAAGTTTAGGCTGCTGTACAGCCCCTCTCCTGCCTGGGAAGGCGAGGGGCCTGGGTTTCTATTCTGACCCCAAAAAATGACCTACCCAGGAAGCAACGGTTGTTGCGAGCACAGCTGCTGCGGGTGACTGTCCCTGGGGGTAATTTATGGGCAGACACCCAAATGCAGTTCCGGGCTCAGCGGACGCAGTGGGGTGGCCCGGGGGCGAGGGGCGGGGAGCAAGGTTGGTGACTCCACTGGTCACGCCTGCTGTGCAGGGAGAGAGAGTCACCCACTGGCGTCCCGGGAGAGGGGGCCGAAGTTTTGAATTGTCAGCAACTGCTGCGCCAGCCGCTCTGAGCTCATCGCGGGAGGTGGGGGTGCAGGGGAGGGGGCGCGGGAGCCGGTTCGCCCCAGCGGAGCCCCTCGCTCCACCCTCCTGCTCGGGCCTGTGTTTAGTCAGCACTTGGCTTCGCGAGGCCGGTGACTGACAGGCAGCCAGACGCCCGCCCTGGGAGAAGACAAAATGGTGGTGTCGGGAGCCGCCCTTGCCGGGGAATCGGAGGGGAGGAATGTGGTTCCGGGAAGCGGGCGGCCCGGCTTAAATTCCAGCTCCGCCACTTGGGAGCTGGGACCCCACGCGTCACCTCTCGGGGCTACTCCCGAGAAGAGCGAGCATTTGCCGAGCGCCTACGACCTGCGGGAGACCGCACGCGCTTCCTCCCGCCGTCCGAGGGCAGGGTCCCCCGCGCCACGAGGAGAACACGCTCCGAGGCCGCGTTGCCGGAAGGTCGTGCCGCCGGCCAGGAGCGGAGCCCCGCTTCAGACCCGTCTCTCTCAGGCCAGAGGCCAGGCTCCGTACCCCGTGCACCTGAAGCCGCTTCCGGGTTCTCTCCCGGCCGGAATCGTGGCCTCCGGTGTCCCAGGGGCACGTGAGGGTCGTCCGCTCTGGGCCACGCCACCCTCCGGCGCCCGAGTCCCCGGTGCCGGTCGTTCGGCTCCTGCTCCGAAGTCCGGCGGGCGGGACTGAGGGCCCGGCCGTCCTAGACCGTGAGAGTGGGGAGAACCTCGCAGCCCGAAGGGCCCGGGACACTGGGCTCCTCGGTGCGGACCCACGGCGCCCGGCCGCCCGCGCCCCCGTGAAGGTCGCACGCCTCGGCACATAGACATGTAGACGCACACGAGGCGACACCTACACACGTGAGTGGGCACACTGGAGATCCCAGGCCCAGGGACACGTGCACACGCCGCACCTAGAGCGCTACCCCTGCGCAAACAAGGACGCAGATGAGCACACGGTTACAGGAACACGGCACCGCAGGCCAGCCTCGCGCGGTGCCCAAGAGCCTCGCCTCCCTCCGCCCTGCGGCCGCCAGTTCCTCACCGCCCCCTCCTGGCCGCCCGGTGGCCAGGGCAGCCTGGCCGCATCTCCCGTGAGCTCTGCTCTGGGGTGCGTGCCTAGTTCCCTTCTCCACTACGAGGCTGGGAGCAGTTGCAGGTGCTCCCCATACTCCGGCAGCCCCCGCAGGTGAGGGCGTCTAGAGGGACGTCTGAAGCTGGAGGACCAAAAAAGGAAAAAAAAGAAAGACTTTCACACCCAGAGGAATCTCTCATGGTGGACTTCTCCGTCTAGTGGTGGCAGGAGGCCTGCATAGACCCCCTCCCACCTCGGCAGGCAGCCACACCGCCCTTGCCTCGGGAACTGTGCGCCCACCTGCTCACACCGTATACATGTTTAAAGAGAAGCAGACCTCCTGGCCGAGAAGTCAGAGGTCAGGCCTTCTAGCTCCCACGTTGCTGCTCCCTCTCTGGGCCTCAGCTTCCTCACCTATTTGAGCAAGAGTTCAGTTGACCACGATGTATGTGACCCCTCCACCCTGGAGTCTCACCATCTTGGGAAATAACACTTCTCCCAAACCTCAGGTGACTGAGTAAAGCACATCCATAAACACGACCCCATGCATTCTTCAGGCCAGCCCTGGGAGGATTTCCAACACAAAGCTTTTTAGTGCTATTTTACGGTTAAGGAAACAAGGCACAGAGAGGCGCAGCAACTTACCCAAAGTCACACAGCAAATTGGCAGCAGGCACGGAAATAGAAATCTTCTTCTTGTGGACCCCAAGCTGCCTACAAGAGAGTAGAGTTCTCCTTGTGGGCTCAGGCCCAGAGCCAAGGAAACAGGAACAATAGAGACTAAAGCCAGAAGTTCTGTCCCTCCTTTTTTTTTTTTTTTTTTATAAGGTTTTTGTTTTGTTTTGTTTTGTAATCTCTATACACAACATGGGGCTTGAACTCACAACCCTGAGATCAAGAGTCTCATGCTCCACTGACTGGGCCAGCCAGGCACCGCAGAGGCTCCGGCCTTCTGTCTGGAGCCCTGAAGGCTGAGAGGAACCCAGAGGATGCCCCAGGGTTCTGTGTTGAGATGGAGGCTGAGAAAGAGCAACCTACACCCTGGGTGGGTTCCACCACTCCCCACCCTACCGGCAGCCTGCACAAAGCCAGAGGCAGGCTAAAGAGGGTTCTCCCCACTCGGTGGCCACTTGGAAGCTTGTTCATCCAGGTACCACACGCATGAGTGGCATGTGTGTGCATGCCTGGACTCCACGGGTGTGCACTCACGTGTCGGTGCGTGTTCATATATGCCTGTAAGTACACTTAGGAGCATATTTATAGGTCTGTGTAACATGTAAGTGTACGTGCTTGCAAGCCTGGATACCTATGACGGCATTCATGTGTTTAGACGAGGTGTGTTTGGATGTACATGTATAAATGGTTTCTGTGTATCTAGCAGGTAAATTTATGTACATGTCAGGTGTTGCTTGCACACGTACTGGGTTTGTTCACCAGTGTACTTGGGTATGTGCAAATGTTCACATGCATTTGTGTAAAAAAGTGGAGTGAATCACATCCATGCCCATGACTGGTGAGTGTGTGCAAACGTGTGTGCAGGGAAGGCTTCATGTGACTGTGTACACATGACTCATGGGGTGCCCTCTGCAGAGCATATGATGTCAGTGTTCCCCTAAGCTCTGGTATCGGGTGTGCACTGCTGGCTCCAGCCAGGCACTGGGCTCACAGCACCCCCACCCCACCCCCGCACTCTATTCCCCAGACCCATCCTGCTTGGCCAATTTGCAGCCTCTTGCTCCCAGCTCCCCGAGAAGGCCTGCAGCAAAGTCAAGGGGCTGGTGGCCAATTAGCGAGGGGGTTAATCAGGGATCTGGGGACCCCTGGGGGGCGGGAAGCCGAAGGCAGGCATGGAGGTTGGCAGGAGCGCTTGCTGCCTGTCATGGGGGTGGGGGAGGGGAGAGACAAGGAGGGGAGGCTGAGCCAGCCTGGTGGCTGGAAACCGAGGGTCTGTCTGTGAATTCATGATTGCTGAGCACTGACAGCAGCGGGGAGCCTATGTGACTGCGTGTGCAAAGGGGCATACATCCTTGCATTCCCGCCCTTGCATGTGGTCCTGTATGCATATGTGTGGACCTGACGGGATACCATCTGTATATGCGTGTGCAGTTTTGTGTCTGTGTGTGTGTGTGTGTGGGTGTGCGATGGTGTGCAAATGGGTCTGGGTGTGCAAGCATGTCTGCATGCACCCGTGTGCACACATGTGCACAAGGGTAAGCCTGTTTGTGTGTGCAAGGGCATGTACACACACTGACGAATGTGTGTGTGTGTGTGTGTGTACCAGTGTGCAGATACACCTGGCTATATGTGCATGTCCGGATATATGTGCATGCGTGTGTGTTCTCTGAACAGCCTGCATGTGCCCGTGTGTGTGTACCATGGGTCTGCATACAGGCCTCGGCGTGTCAGGAGCTGGGGAATGTGGGGCTGGCGGGCTCAGGGCTCCGGGAGAGAATCTGACAGACGACCAGACTTGCCGCAGCCC
This sequence comes from Ailurus styani, assembly GCA_002007465.1. Taxonomy (NCBI): domain Eukaryota; kingdom Metazoa; phylum Chordata; class Mammalia; order Carnivora; family Ailuridae; genus Ailurus; species Ailurus styani. The sequence goes on along the minus strand of LNAC01000035.1, from coordinate 1,683,794 downwards.
CCAGCCCCGGGAGCCTGTTTTCCAGCCTGCGGAAGCTGTGAGCCCGTGAACTCATCTTATATTAATAGCTGCTGTCTCCTCACTTATTGCAGGGAGAGGCGGTCATGGCCCCGGCGGGGGCTCAGCACTCGGGGATCCTCCCCTCCCCCACACAAGACCTGGGAGGAAGGGAAGGAAAGATGGGCCCTAGGGCCTACCCAGGCAGGAAGGCAGGGCCCTGGGGCCCCAGCCCTTGCCTCCCCCGATCCACTGCCCAGCTCACCTCCCAAGCCTCTGTAGCTGGTGGGATCAGGCGTGGGGTTGGAAAAGTGTCAGGGGCTTGGACACCCCCCATTCCCCAAGTATCCCCCCCACCACACGCACACATATGCACCAGACATGCAGTGTTGAGTAGCTCCGGGCTGAATATCAGATGAATCTGAGGTGGTAAGAGACAGAGAAGGCTTTAGTTTGAGAGGGCAGACATGTTCCTTCTCTCGGGGACCCTTAGTTGGAGGGGGACACACAGCCCTGCCTTCAGGGGCTCCTATGCTGACGAAGAGGGCAAGACTTCTCTGTAATATTTGGTTGAGAAGTACAGCAAGGTGTGCTGTATAAACCACATCTTCATGGCCACAGGAGGACTTAGCCAAGGAGGCTTCCTGGAGGAAGCACAGGGTAGGGGTGCAGGGAGGGCCTGAGCTGTAGCTACAGAATCCCTGGAGGAGGGAGAAGCCAGCCAACCCCACCACGCACATAGGCTCCAACCTGAGGAGCAGACTGAGATATCCCTCAGGTTGGGCCCAGAACCCAAGGCAGAGAGACGCCAGATGGGGCTCCCTCGCGGAAATGCCTCAGATCCGCCATATTACCACACGCAGGCTAACAGAGGAGGAGAGCCCCCGGCATGGTGGCCTACCCCAGGCCCTCCCAGACAAAGAGCTTTAGGCTCCGCTGAGCTCTGGAGCCAGAAGCTGGAATGAGGAGGCAAAGGGTCAAGCCTGCCCAGAATAGCATGGGCACCTGGACCCTCTCCTTCTCGTCCCCGCCTGTGGGGGCTCCTTAGGAACATGGGTGAGGCGGCAAGGAGGCCCTTCTTCACGCCGCCCCTCCCAAAGGACTGTGGGTGGCCTGGAGACCCCCAGCTTCTCCCCAGCCTGGGGACAGGGCTCCCTGCCCGGGGTTTCCTTGCTTGCTGTTGCTGAGTTGCTCTTGAAACTCACTTCCTTACCCCGGATAGAAAGAGATTTGGAGTCAAATGGACCTGAATTCAAATCCCAGTTCGGCCCTTTACCATGTGACTTTAGGTAGACCAATTGTCACCTTTGGGGAGGCCTTTCTGGGGAGCCCTCATTTAAAGATTACATGTAGTCCCCGTGCCCCTTCCCTCCTTTATTTCTCTCCCAGGACTCTGCACTCTGACATGACCAACTCTTAAACTCGTCTCTCTATTACTGTCTCCCCTCTGACGTTTAAGTTGTCCTCAAGGATGGCAGTGAATGAATGAGGGCTACTATTTTCAGGGCCTCAGCTTCCTCTTCTGCAGAATGGGGAGAATGAGAATACCACCCAAAGAGCCGCAGTGATGTTGTGTGAAATATTTGAGCCAAAGCTTGGCATGGGGAGGTGCTTGCTGAGTGGGTGTCTTTTCTTCCAGGAAGGTGGGGAAAGAAGGCTCCCCCTGAGCTGCTGGGGCTCCCTGCTTTGTATTCGGACCGGAGCTGTGTGTAGCTCAGCCCAGGTCTGCCTTCCACCAGCTCAGACCCAGCCCCTGTTGGCAGGTCCGCTCCCCTTGGAGTCCTGTGGCCAGGGTTGGGGAGGAGACCTGAACACTTGGTGGAAGAGCTCTGGGCCAGGGAAATGGAGAAAGACCTGAGTCTTAGCCTGGCACAGCTGTATGGGTTTGAGCAACGACTGTTCGTCTTCCGGCCTCAGTCTCCCCGTTTGTACAATGGAGGGATGTTCCAAAGGTCTCATCTCCAGGCTTTGCCTACCTGGGAGGCCCGGGAGCCTGGGAGGCTTTGCAAGTCAAGAAACAGCTTCCTCTTCAGCCACACTTCCAAACCTGCTCCTGCCCTTGCCTGGTGAACATACTCTTTCTGGTCCCAAAACACCCATACTCGGGGACCTGCACACTTATATCCTCCAATGCACACACTTGCCATCACTTGCCTTTGGATAGAAAAAAAGCTCTTCCAGCTCCACGATGACCATACTCCATCCACCTCCTCCCAAAGGTGGCCTCTGGCTCCGAGAATGAATCCCAATACAAATGAGGGTCCAGAATGTCCTTAGCTCCAGGCTTGGGAAGGAAGGAGAGGAGAGGCCATTGGCTAACAGAGCACAGGTTGTAGAAATGGATTTTCCCTCAGGCCGGTCACTAACTTGCCCTCGGCCTCAGTTTTCTCATCTGTAAAATGGAGAAGATACTACCTGTGGTGTGGGATGCTTGCTCAGCATAAATGAGGTAACATATGCAGTACACTCGGCATAGTGCCTAGCACACAGTAAACTCCCACAACCAGAAGGAGCTGTTGGTAAGGAGATGGGTATGCTTTGAGCATCAACTTCATGCCAAAGCTCCAAACAAAAGCACACATGGGCATTCTCGACCAGAGAAGGATCTAGCACCCTGGTTCTTGTCCTCAAGGTAAGGTGGGATCCTTGGGATGCCTGGGTGGCTCAGTCAGTTAAGCGTCTGCCTTCTGGCCGGGTCATGATCCTGGGGTCCTGGGATCGAGTCCCGTATCGGGCTCCCTGCTCAGTTAGGAGCCTGCTTCTCCCTCTGCCTCCTGCTCCCCAAGGTTTTGCGGGCGCTCTCTCCCTCTGACAAATAAATAAATAAAGTATTAAAAAAAGAAAGGTGGGGTCCTTGCCTGGCGGTGCCTGGGTCTGAGCAGAGCAGAGCAGAGGGGCCCATTAGATTGGCCTCTAAAGGGGTGTCATGTCAGCCTCACTCCACCCTGGGTCTTGAGCTTCCCCAGATCCCTCAACAGGCTCCCAGGCCTGACCTAATCCCCTCCCGTTCCAGGCTCCCCCCACATCAGGCCCACTCCACCCCCTCCACACAGAGACAGAAACGGATGTATCACAAAATCATTTTTTATTGAGCGATGGGTCGGGGATAGGAATAGGGGAGCACTGGAGGCCATACCCCGGTTGGCAGAGGGGTCAGGTGTTTGCTCACACCCTGCCTCTTCTAGGGCACCGCAGGGTGGGGCCTGGCCCCCAGGTCCTGGCTGTGGCGCTGGATGCCAGGCTGGAGTGGACTTGGGGTCGCGCGCCGTCTGGTCCCCGCTGCCCGGCTGGGCTGCAGTTTCCCCCAAACGGCCACCAGAGGGCAGCCGGCCCCCAGCGCAGAGGAATTCTCGGTTGCTCAGGTGATGGCTTCTTAAAAAAATAAAAAACCAGAGGCTGGTGTGTTCTCCCAGCAAACCCGAGAGGGGCGGGCCTGGGGAGAAGGCTCTGGTTTCTATGATCTCTTCGATAAAAAATAAGCAAAAATAATAACAAAATACGTGGTTTCTCTTTCTCCCTTTCCCCCCTCTAGGAACTGAGGTCAGCAATGGGGGTGTGGGGACTGGAGGGTACCCTGGTATGGCCTGGATTTCAAGGTGTGGGTCTCTTTTTTTCCCCTTACCGCCCATAAATAAATAAATAAATAAATAAATAAATAAATAAATAAATAAATAAATAAATAAATAAATAAATAAATAAATAAATAATAGATACTCTTTTTGTATTGCACATATATATAGATACATTTTCCTTTCTTTCTGCTATCTAGGCAACTGAGTGACTAACCTCTCTGACTCTTTAGCTCGGAAACCCAAAAGTAAAGTGACATGATTCAGGTCAAGGGGGGTGGGGGGAGATCAGGGACTTGGAATGGCACTGTAAAACACCCAGCAGCATTCTGGAACTCCAAGCCAGCTGGGGTGTGGGACATTTCTGAGTGCAACCCTGGCCACCTGAACATTCTAGAACCATGGAGCCAGCTGGGCACTGTAGGGATCTGGACAGAATCCTGTGAAACACCGGATGTCCTAAAACTCCAGAACCAGCTGGGTCTTGGGGATGTGGAGCTGGAGGGGTGGAACAAAGCCCTGGAGGACCTAACATTCTGGAATTCTGTAGTGATCAGGGCTGGAGGGTCACGGGGATAGGACTAGACGTCACTGGGGGAACGGGATCGGAAGGGGATCTTGGAAGAGGAACAACAGCAGCAGATGGCCCACAGCACCTTCTGCACGTCCTGGTTGCGGAAGGCGTAGATGATGGGGTTGATCATGGAGTTATAGGTCGCGGGGAGCAGGGTGAGATAGGTGTAGAGGGGTGGGGATTGGGCATCACCCAGCAGGCAGTAGACAGTGAAGGGCAGCCAACAGGCGGCAAAGGCGCCAAGCACCACGGCCAGCGTGGCAATGCCCTTTCGGGTGGCCACGTAGTGGGAGGCGGGCAGCAGATGCCGCTGGAGGGCAATCTGCTGGGCATGGCGGCAGACGATGCGGCAGATCTGGGCATAGAGCTGCAACATGATGCCAAACACCATGAAGAAGGCAACGGCCAGGACCACCAGATGGTTCTTGGAGAGTGGATATACCACGCCACATGTGGCCCGGGCATCCAGACAGTTCCAGGCCAGCACGGGCAGCAGCCCCAGGCCCAGGGCGCCCCCCCACACGAGGGCCAGCATCACATAGGTCCGAGTCACCGTTGTCTCTGAATAGTAGGTGAGGGCATTGTACAGAGAAAGGTAGCGATCGACGGTGATGGCCAGCAGGCTGCCCACGCTGGCAGTAAAGGCCGTCGCCAGCACGCCAACCAGCACCAGGCTCATCTCCGCCGAGCCAATGCAGAACACAGCAGCAAAGTGCAGGACCAGGCCCAGGCCTGCCAGCAGGTCGGCCACGGCCAGACTGCCCACCAGCAGGAACATGGGGGCACGGAAGGTGGGCGTGCCCACAATGATGGCCACCACCAGCGCATTCTCACAGGACACCAGGGTACCTGAGATGCACAGCACCACGTCCCAGGCCCTGGGGGAGGGCAGCGGGCCGGCTGGGCCTGTGGGCCCCTCTGCTGAGCCCACGCTGCTCACATTCACGTTGCCTGAGCCAGCGGAGAGCCAAGCCAGGGGGCTGCCTGCACCCCACATCATGGTACCTGTAGGAGAAAGGCCCTGTGAGAAGTTGGCGGGCTGGGTGCTGCGCGAAGGGGTCTGAACCGGACGAGGTGCCACTCAGGATACATTGAAAGTGTCCCCAGATACCTGGCTGGGTCCCAGTGCCTTGTCCCCCAGTCACGCCCCAGGGCTCCTTCCAGGATACCTTTGTCTCCCCCTGCCCCCCACACCCTCACGCCAGCAGGGGCCTATTTTCCTATCCCTGTCCTGGGTCTCTCCACTCTCCCTTCCAACTCCCTGGGTCCCGCAGGCCTCTTTCTCCCACGTGTGTGACCAGCAGAGAACCAGATGAAGGACCATGGTAAGTGGATGGGGGGGCCGTAGGATCCGGGAGGTGCCGGGTAGGCCCAGGACTGGGGAAGGGAAGCACATCCCTAGACTGAGGGTAGCTCTGCTCCCTCCCCATCAGGGAGGATGACGCTTAGTTTCTGAGGCTTGCCAGACCCCTCACGAGTCTCTGTATTGCCAGCCCGAGGCTCCGCCCCCAGAGAATACGCGTGAAGCTCCCGCTAGCCCCCACCCTGCACTCCCGGGGTAACACCACCTAGGAACTCAGCCCCACCCCCAACACACACGGGCCCAGACTTCTGTCCCCACCAGACCGCTCTTTCTGCCTGAACCTCTGGGTCTTTGGAACAGACACCCTCTGCTGGAGGCCTGGATCCCTGAGTCAGACCCCTCCTTCTGCCCGGACACCTGGATCTTGGGCCTGACTCTGCATCCTGCCCGTATGTCTAGATCCCTAAGTCAGACACCTCCTGCTCGGACACCTGGGTCCTTGCCTCCAATGACTTCTGCCAGCCCAATATCAGAGGTCCCTCCAGGGCCTTGGGCCTTGTTGGAGAGCGCACCCCACGCGGGGTCACCCAGATGACGATTCTCAGCATCCCGGACGCTGGGTCCTTGCCTGCTAACCCAGATTCTGGGTTCCGGGTCTCAACCTCCGACCTCTGCCGGCCGCTGGGAGCCTGTCCGCCGGCCCCGCGCCCCAGCATCCTGCGTGCCCTTCCGGATGCCTGGTGCCTACGGCGGAGCCCGCTACTCACCTCTCGGGACCTGGTGCGGCCGGGCCGCGGGGAGGCTCTGCTCGGGTCCGGGCGGCGCAGGGTTTGCGCGGACCCGGAGAAGCCCCCGCGGCCGCGGGAGAAGCGGCGTGAGTCACCCCGCCCCGCCCCGCCTCCGGCCCCCGGTTCGGTGACGTCAGCGGCCCGGCCGGCCAATGGGTGCGTCGCGCCGGGGCGCAGCGCGCGTCGGCGAGGCATAGTAATGAGGCCTCGCGCCGCCCGCTCCCCCATTCATAAAAAGCGACCGTGGCCGCGGCCCCGCCCCCTCCCCACTCGGCCCGCGCTGTCCTTGACGCGGCGCCCTCTGCGGGCCGGGGTTTCGGGGGGCGCAGGTGGGACAGCTTGGAGAAGTCTCAGGGAGGTTGCGGGGAATAGGTAAGGGGAAGCAGAAAAGGGGCCCCGGAAAGACTGTGGGGGTGATGGGACCCTCAGGTGGCAGAGACGGACGGAATTCGGGTGACAGAGACGGAGTGATGAGGCTGAACGGGCGTCCTCGGTGAGGATGACGGGAGTTGCCAAGATGATGGGGCCCTGAGGTGATGGTGACAGCAGCACGAGGGAGCAGGGAAGTGGGTGGCAGTGACAGTATGAGCACGGTGACAGGATCTTGGGGGATGGTGGCCATGGGACGCTGCCATAGAAAGGCAAGCAACCATAGCAGTGTCAGGGTGACTGTGACATGATGGGACTCAGGGGTCTCAGGGTGGCAGAGGCCGTGGCGAGAGAAAGGGAAGATGGGAGTGTCCAGATAATAGGACTTCAGGTCACCATGACCCTGTCACAAGTGCTGAGGTACTGAGGGGACAAAACAAAGTGAAGAGGGTTGTAAGGTCCTGGAATGAAGATACCGGGTGACTGTGGTGAAGGAGCCCCGGGGTGAGAGGGATGGGGTAGAGGGTCTGGGCTGACAGTGACCCAGCAGGTGAGGTACTGCCGGGGCAGGTCCTCGTGATGCTGGGGCTGGGATAAGGAGCTGCATGACGTCACTCATGTCAGCCCAATAGCGCCCTCCCAGCACGGGAGGGGTGGGCCTGGCAAGATTTCAAAACCTGAATTATTTATTCAAGGATCTGGAAAGCCAGCAAGGGGGGGGGCACTTCCCCGAAGAAGCAGCAGGAGAGGGGGAGCCGGGAAGAACTTGGAAGCAGAAGACCTGGCAGCTCAGTCCCCAGGGCCAGGCCCCTCTCACAACCCCCCATTTTAGGCATTCTGGCAGGGTGGGGCCCGGAGAAGGAGTTCCATCTTCCCCAGCTCTGCCTGTCCTTTGTCCCAGGGACACACACCACCCCAGCTGACTTTTCCAGAGGTGACAGATAGGCCCGGGGGGGAGAGGAACTGGCTGCTTCTCCTTCCTCTGTCTCTAGCTTTGATCCTCAGTGGAATCATCCAGGCCTGTGGGATGGGGGTGGAGGACGGGGATCAGGTTAGGGCTTAAGGAAACTGGAGGGGCTCAGATCCCAGGCCCCACCGACTTCTCCCTCAGTCAGTGTGGGGCAGGGGGGAGGAGGTGACAGGCCAGCGGCAGGGTGCAAGGGAAGAGGAGAGGGTAGGGGCTGGGGAAGAGGATGCATTTCTGGTTGGTTGTGGTGAGTTGAACGTGGTGAGTCAAAGCCTAGTTCCTGCATTTCATCGCCGTGCGACTTTGGGTGAATTTCTTTGGCTCTCTGTGCCTGTCTTCTCATCTGTAAGAGAGGGATAATGTTAGTATCTACCTCAGGATTTGTGGGAGGGCCTGGCACATTCTCAGCCCAGGCTGTGTTCGCTACCTGTAGTGTATCGGCAGGAGGAGGCACCTGGGAGGCATAGGTGTGCAGGCAGTAACTGAGTTTCTAGGGGTAGATGATATCACTCAGGGGAGGGGACAGAGAGTGAGGAGAAAAGCCCCAGGGAATGCCGCCATTGAGGGCACAGACTGTGGGGGAGTGTGTCCTTGCACTCCGCCTAGAACCCCTTCACTTCATCCAGGCCTTTGCCTTCAGGGCACTTCTGAAGCAGGCTTCCTGGGCCTCTCTCTTAGGTTACCCCACCCTCTCTCCCCCCTTTCCTTGATTTATTATTTCTCAGAGCTTCACATTCCTAAAATTATGTTTATTCACGTATCTTATTTTTTGCTACACATCGGCCTTGCCGGAATGTAAGCTCCATGAGGGGACAGACTGGTCTGTTCTGCGGTAGCACAGCACCTGGCACTGTAGCAGGTGTTCAACAAATGCTTGTTGACTGGATGCTTACAGTAAAAAGCAGTGTCTAGAGAAAGTGGAGAGTAATGATATGCCCAGTGTCCAGAAAGGTGGGGGCACCAAAAAGAGAGCATACAGGGGCATCAGCCCCCCAGAACTCAGGTGTCCGCTGTCTTCCCCATCTGAGCTGGGTCCCAACAACCACCCTGCTGGTCTCTGGGGATGGGAGAAGGTGGCCGGGAGGTTGGCAGGAAAGAGCTGTATGAGAGACTATCTTCTGTTATTCAGAGTGGCAGTAATAGTTCTTTTTTTTTTTTAACAAATGTTCATAGTTAATTAATCCTCTCATGAAAAGTCTGCACAATCACTACAGGTAAAGTCACTGCAGAATCTTTGCTCCTTTTGGCCTGTGGCAGCATGGGCCTGTGTGGTGCCCTGACATTCTTCATTCTGTTCTCATGTCCTGCTTGCTCTTTTCTTGAGGTCTTTTTCTTCTAAAGCAGACCATGTCTTGCAAGGCTGTCTTTGGGTTCATTTTTCTTTCATAATCCAAGGAATTGTAAATCGCACCCAAGCCAGTTGCCGTGCCACCGTCAACATGAGTTCTGACTCTAAATATAAAGATGACATCTGGTATGGTCTTACACATTTTGGCTAGTTTTTCCCCAAAGTTCTGCCTTAGGTACCGTAGCCTTCTCGGGGTGAAGAACGTCAGTGACCACATTTCCACTGAAGTAGTTGGTTGGCTAAAACTTCCTGATCCAGATAGCCAGAGTCATTCAAAATGGAAGTTGATCCTCAGGCAGCTGGGGAGGAAAAGAGTGCAGTGATATTTCTAGCCATGAGAAACCCCAGACACCCAAGAGACTCAAGTGAAGCCATGGATTTTCCCATGGGCACTCCCTCCGAGCTTCATAACTGCCCTGTGCCAATGGGACAATGGAGGCCATCACTGCCAGCTGGGCCTCTCTTCCCTAAAGATCTGCTATCTAGGGAAAGGGCTGTCCCTTCCTCTTCTCTCCTCCACATGCCCTCTGCCCTACAACCCTGCATCCCCATTTCATAGATGAAGCCTAGAGAAGCTGAAGGACTTGCCCCCAGTCACACAGTAAATGCCAGGGCTGGGAAGGGAAGCTGGTCTATCTGCTAATCCAGTGTGCCTTCCATTCCATCCGAAACTCACCATCTTCTCAGAAGGAACTGGGAGTGAAGTTTGACCAGGGCTCACAACACTTGCAGTTCCCCCAGGTGACCACCAGATGGCCGTGAGCACTTGATTCCAGGTGAGACTTCTTCCCTCACCGTTCTCTCTTCAATCTGGGGGCAAATCCCACCGGCCTAGGCTCTCGTGGAAGATGGGTGTGTGTCTGAGGCACAGATGATATCCACACAAGCCTGCTGTTCAAGCCCCAAGAATCTGGGCATCGTCAGTGCACACATTCTTAGCACAGACCCAGACCCGTTTGTACATTCAGCCAGTATTCACTAACAATTTCCTGGGCTTTGAGCGGGTGCTATGGACAAAGAAATGATCTGGCCACATGCTTGCATTTCTTTTCTTTTCTTTCTTTCTTTTTTAAAAATTCTTTTATTTATTTATTTATTTATTTATTTGACACAGAGAGAGAGATCACAAGTAGGCAGAGAGGCAGGCAGAGAGAGGGGGGGAAGCAGGCTCCCCGCCGACCAGGGAGCCTGACTCGGAGCTCGATTCCAGGACCCTGAGATATGACCTGAGCCGAAGGCAGAGGCTTTAACCCACTGAGCCACCCAGGCGCCCCTTCTTTCTTTTTTTTTTTTTTTATGTAAACTCCATGCCACATATGGGGCTCAAACTCACAAACCCGATATCAAGAGTCACCTGCTCTATAAATTGAATAAGAATGGAGGGCGCCTGGGTGGCTCAGTGGGTTGAAGCCTCTGCTTTCGGCTCAGGTTATGATCTCAGGGTCCTGGGATTGAGGCCCGCATCGGGCTCTCTGCTCAGCAGGGAGCCTGCTTCCTTCTCTCTCTCTG
>LNAC01000035.1:1660216-1672550 GCA_002007465.1 Ailurus styani | reverse complement strand
CACGCCCCCACCCGACCCCGCCCCCGACGACCGGGCCCCGCCCCAGAGTGACCACGCCCACCCGGCCACGCCCAGGTTGCCTGGGTCTCGCTCCCCACATCCCAGCGGAGCCGAGTCGGGGAGGGACGCACCACACCAGCTCTCCGCAGACCCCCGGCCCCCGCCCCGCCCATGGCCGCTCCGGGACCCCGCGCCTTACGAGTCGCTCTCTGTGGCGGCTGCTGCTGCCTTCTCCTGTGTGCCCAGCTTGCTGTGGCTGGTAACGCGGACCAGGGTCTGGTTGGAGGCCGAGCCTGGGCAGGGGCAGGCGGAGCCTACCTTCATCCAGCCGCCGGTTCTAGAGCGGTCTGAGCAGGGGGGCGGGGGGCTGGAGGGGACTTTCCGGAGAGTTCAGGGCTCAAGCGGTGGGTGAAGGGGGTTCTGGCCATGTGTGGAGCATCCGTATGTAATAGGCTCCAGGTGTTGGGAAATGAAGGGACCCCAGGAGTGTCTGGGGGAGGCAGCTCCACATCTATCAGGGAACCCCAGGTGTATGCAAAGGGAGGGAGGGGACTCTGGGTGAGTGTGGGGGGAGGTTGGGGTGTGTGTAACCGTGTGCTTGTGGAAACTCCAGGTGTGTAGTGAGCCTTAGGGGATCCTAAGGTGAGTGTATGAGTGCAGAGGGTTGAGAGCTGCAGGGAAAAGGGGGTGCAGCTCAGTTTCAAGGAGTTGCTCCCACTCCCAGGTAAAGGAGCTCGAGGCTTCGGGCGGGGAGCCCTGCTCCGCATGAACATCTGGCCAGCTGTCCGAGGGGCCTGCAAACAGCTCAAGCTCTGTGAGCATTGCGTGGAGGGGCACAAAGCGCACAACGTCTCCGGCTGCGTGTGGGAGCAGTGTGGGCCAGAGGAGCCAGGTATGGAGGTGGGGCCTCCCCAAATCGAGTGCCCCCAGTTCGGAACTCCAGGGCTTTGGCCCCTCCCCCCAAATCTCTCCCCTACACCTTCTCCCACCAGGACACTGTGTGGCCCAAGCGGAGGTGGTCAAGGAAGGTTGCTCTGTCTACAACCGCTCGGAGTCGTGTCCAGGTAAGGGGACTCCTGCTGGCCTAAGCTGAGTTGCAGAGAGGGAGCTAAGGTGTCCCCAGCTAGAGTCTTCCCTCTAGGAAGGAACTGGCCTCTCTCAGGGAGCAGACTATGCTCGCGAACACCTGCGTCCAGTTTCAGTTCTGCCTTTAGTTCACTGAGAAGTCCCTTCCCCTCTCTGGCTGTTTCCCCATTTAAAAACCGGCACAGCCTAAGGATCCAGGACAGATGTGTGGAGGGGATGGAGGAGTGAGCTCGTCTAATTTAAACATAGTGAGGACTTCAGAATCAGAAGTTCAGAAGGGAATGGAGGGAGGGCTTCCTGGTGGAGATGTCATCAGAGATGACCCTTACGGGTAGAAATGGAGAGAGGGCACATCAGGTGGGAGGAATTGTATGTACTAAGGCTTGAAAGTATATCAACTGGACCTGGACCTGGAACAGAGGGCCTGATTTGAGTCAGAAGTCCAGCTGTTGGCCTGAGCTGGGGTCTTGGTGGGAGTCAGGGAGTAGGAGGGCTGATTTAATATGGATTGCCTGTCTTTCTAGCTGCCCACCACTACCCCACCTATGAACCAAAGACAGTCACAACAGGTAGGTGCTCCCCGGGAGAATGGGAGTGGTGGAAGGACTAGAGGTACCAGCAAAGACAGCTGGGCTCAGGCACTGACATGCCCTGTGACCTCAGCCCTGTGACTTCTCCTGATGAGACTGTTCCCACATCTGTAAAATGGGTTGAGTAATACCTCACAGAGTTGCTGTGAGGATTTTATGAGGAGGTGTAAGGAGCCTAGTTCAGTGTCTGCTGCAGAGAAAGCAATCAGGAAGTGATGGTTCCTGTCCCTTCTCCTCCCACCAGTTCTGGGAGCTCAGGCTGACCCTCTCAGGACCTGCCCTTGGTGCTGAAGCATGGCGGGCTCAGGTCGCCAATGAGGTGTAACTCAGTGACTACCTACTGCAACCGCCAGGTCCCGGGAGGGTCACAAAGCAGGCTCCTGGCAGAGCAGAAGCAAGAACTCTGCCTTGGTTCGCACTGCCCTGCAGGGCCTGGAGGTCACCAGGCTTGGTAGGGATGGCTGCAGAGGCTTTGGTTAATTAAAGCCAGAAACTTGATCTTGGAGGCTGAATTATTGATGGCTCAGCTCCCTCTGGCTGAGCCCCAGATCGGTCTTGGGCAGCTCATGTCTTCCCTCTCCTCCTCTTCCCCCAGTGTCCTTCTCTGGGGCTCCCTGAGCTGTAGCTGGGACCCCCTTTGCCCTTCATATTCTCAGACCCCCTTACACAAGCTCTACCCTCCAAGAGGTAGACCCGGCTCCCAGCTGGTCCCCTCTCCACTGCCCCAGAATCATCTGCTGCCACCAGCCCTGCCCTGGCACCTGGCCCAGGGCCTGAAATCGAATCCCTAGTGGAGTTGATGGCTAACGTGGCACAGCTGGGAGCCACCCAGACAGCCTGGCAACTGTGGGCCCTAAGAGGGGCCGGGGCGGTGGGGGAAGGATCAGAGGATGCTGTGTGACTGACTTAGTCTTAACTGTGAGGTGACTTTGGGCAGGTCTGGTCCTCAGAACCCAGCTTCTCCCTCTGACATACATCACCTAGTCTCCATTTATGCACTTGGTAGGGTGCGGGCCTCCACTGCTTCCTTCTGTAAGGGCTCTGACATCGGGTGACTCCAGGGTGTGGGGACTTAGGAGTCTTGAGAAGGGACAGTATCATCTGCATCTTAGCTTTGAACCCTGAGACCCAAGGCCGAAAGAAACTCTGAGCTGAAGGGGTCTGGAGGCCCAGCTTCTGGGTCCATCCTCACCTTACTGGGCCGGCGTGGGATAGGGAGCCTAGAAGGGGGCTCCTCGCTCTCAGAACCATGCCGTCCTGAGCCCAGAGAGGATGTGAAAGACATCAAGCCACACAGCAACTGGGAGCAGAACCAGGGCTGGAGCCAAGCCCCCTCCACCTCACAGTCAGGCACTATCCTTCCCACCAGGCGCTTCCCAGCTGCCCACAGGATCTGGGCCCAACTTCTGAGCCTGCTGCTCAAGGTTCCCTTTGTGAGGACTGGGGCCTCCAGGGGGCCTGTGCTGGTTATCGGGGGGTGGGGTTGGGATCCTGGTCCACAGTGACCCACTATGACCTGCACCCTGCAGGGAGCCCCCCAGTTCCCGAAGCCCACAGCCCTGGCTTTGACGGGGCCAGCTTCATTGGGGGCGTTGTGCTAGTGCTGAGCCTGCAGGCAGTGGCCTTCTTCGTCTTACGCTTTCTCAAGGCCAAGGACAGCACCTACCAGACCCTGTGAGTACCTGGCCAACCAGCGGAGTCCCAGCTCACTTCCCCCACCCCACTGTTGCCCTATGGGTCCCATTTAGTGCTAGTGCACGGTCTTCGCAATGGGGCGGTCCTAAAGGCAATGTCTTCCTCCTGATGTCACCCATGGCACCACACTTCTCCCTCCTCAACGTGTGGAGTTCCCTCTGTCCCCCCTTGGCTGGGGCCAGGTCACAGCCTGGGCCCGTGTCTGAGAGCCCCGCTGAGTGCACCTGTCTTTGTCCCTCATGCCGCCGGCAGGGAGGAGAGCCAGTAGGTGAAAGCCCAGGCAAGCCTTCACTTTGCAGCCCTGTGGCCGCAGGCAGGAGCCCGGGACACGTGTGCGGTTTGGTTTTCCTCTCGGAAGGGGAGCTGCCCTGAGGCCCCTGTGTGCCGTGTGTGTGGTGGGGTGGGTCGCTGCGGCCTCCCTTAACGTGTGTGCTTCGGGCACTGCCTGCCATCCGGGGTGGGGGGCCACCGCCCTGAGTGCCCTCTCTGTCTGGCCTCCGCAGAATCTGACCCCCTTCAGGCCTGGATTCCACAGGGGAAAGAGGACGAAGAGGCTGCCCTCTTGGCCCCCTTGTAGGCACTGGGGGTGGGAAAAGCTTCAGCCACCAATGTCCGGCCCCTGTGTGCTATCGAGCAGGCTCAGTGCCTCCTGTACCGGGCCTGGAACCTGCAGCTGAGAGCATTCTTCATCCACCTCCTGTCTTACCCATCATGCCTGTGGGCCCTCTTCCTGGTGCGGGGTCTGTGCCTACCTCTTCCCACCCACCTGACCTGGCACTGCCCCCAAATAAAAGAACTCTTTCCAGCACTGTGCTTCGGGTCCTGTGTCTTGGGCTGTGTGTGGATCCGTGGGGGTGGGGTTCAGCCATCATCATCCTCTCCTTCATGGGAATTCAGCCTTGAACTACTACTATCACTTTTTTTTTAAGATTTTATTTATTTATTTGACAGAGAAAAAGAAAGAAAGCATGAGCATGAGCAGGGGGAGCAGCAGGCAGAAGGAGAGAGAGAAGCAGACTCCCTTCTGAGCTGGGAGCCTGATGCGGGGTTCGATCCCAGGATCCTGGGATCATGACCTGTACCAAAGGCAGACACTTAACCGACTGAGCTGCCCAGGCGTCCCCATCACCTTTTAAAATATTTCCGTTTGTTAGATGTGTTTAACCCTCCCTCCCCTGCCCGACCCTTTATAGATGAGTCTATAGAGACTCAGAAAGGTAAGTACACTTGCTCAAGATCACACAGTGGGACGGGGCAGGGCTGGGATTTGAATCCAGGTTTTTCTGACTCCAGAATAAGCAGGTCAGGATTCCCCTACAGAGGCATTTCCAGGCTCTCTCCACGACTGAAGTTAGGTCTCCACCCCAATGCCAAGGTGGAGATGGCCCTAGCACTCAACAGCCCCTTCTGCACTCCTGGCCTTCCTCACTCAGGCCCTCCTGGAAAGCCCCTGCCCTCCCGTGCCCACCCCACCCCCAACCAGAAGCCCTTCCTGGTTGATAACATCCTCCACAGCTGGGCACCGGCTGGAAACAGGGCATGTGGCTGAGAGTGACAGCGTTATCTGATTTCATCCCATGGTTGTCCAAGGAAGGGGCCATAGAGGGTCACCGTGGCAGCGGTGAGGTCAGCCAGTGGAGCCCGGCAGCTCTGTGTGAACCGGAGGAAGAGGTGTCCCAGCTCTGGCCCTGCTTCCCCATCTGAAAAGCGGGGTCACAGCAGTGTCCATCTCGGTGGTATGCAGGGCTGACTCAGAGCAGGTGCACCTGCTCCGTCGGAGCCCAGGGCGCCCATCACCCTTCCAGCTGTGTAGCCTGCACAGCCTTTGGCTTCTGCCTCCTGCAGGCCCAGCCTCCCTGCACTCCAGCCCGACGGGGTCTGGCTCCTCCTTGGCCTCCCAGTTCACCCACGTCACCGCTGCCATGCAAACAGCCCACCTCCTCACCCTTCCCCTCCCCTCCCCTCCCATCAGAGCCCCCATCTCAGGCATCAGCCTCCCCTTCGAGCACCCCTCTCTCCATACTTGGATCTTCTTCTTGCTCCTGTCTTGCTTTCTCTCTGCTCCAAGCCTTTGCACACACAGTTTCTCCTGCCGGGCACCCCCCTCCCCTGGCTTCTCCACCCAGCACTTAGGTGCAGGTGGGGAGAATGCCCATTCTTTCCAGGGCTGAGGGAGGAAATGCCCCCACCTCCTTCTGGTTTTCCACTCAGTTAAGGACCTTTCTTTATCGGATGTTTGCTTTTTCCAAAGTAGTAAATGCCTGCAGGGAAAAAAAGGTCTATACAGAAATGGATATGAAGAGTGAGGAACACTTTCCCCCGGCCCCACTCCCCAGAAATAACTATGCTTAACAGTATGTTTCAGACCCTTTTTGTAAATTTACACCATACATACATAGGTTCAGTGTTCTTCCAAGAGTGTGCCTCTCCAGTGGGGAGCTTCAGCCAAATCTCTGTGGCTCTGGGCACATAAGTGCCAGATAGCAAACAAGCCATGTCCTGTCTCTGGGCCTCAGTTTCTCCTTGTTTATTCATTCATTTAACCAATATTTATTGAGTGCCTGCTTTGCACCAGGCCTATAACCCAGGACCAGGAATGACTACGAGCTGGGCTGTGTAAGGACCAGAGGCCACACACGAACCACACCCAGCAGGACCCCTGGAGTGCAGCAGGTGCCCAGCGAATGGTAGCCGAGGCCATACCCTTGACAAGGACCAGGGAGGGCCCCCCTGGAGGAGATGGCGGAGGAGACCTCCACAGACACGGGGTGCTTCGCAGGGGGAGGTGGAGAGGAGGGCATTCCACATGGAAGGCACAAAACAAGCAAAGGGGCAAAGGCGGAAAACTCTATGTGAATCCAAAGGTCTGGCAAGATGGCTTGCAGAGGCCCAGAAGCCAGGATCAGAAGTTGGGACTCTATCCTGGCCTCCAGGGCTGAGGGAGGAAATGCCTCTACCCCCTGCTGGTTCTAGCCTGGGTGGGTGTCCCTGGGGAGGGACAATGGGAAGGAGTCCTACTTCATGTTCTCCCAGCCGCCTGGCCCCTTTGTAAACTGGCAAACTCCCTCAGGGCACCAGCAAGATGGGCCTACTGTGGACCCCATTCTCCCTTTACGCTCTCCTTGCTTGGGCAGCTGGCCTGCCTAGGGACCCAGGGCCACCCCAGCTGCCCAGGTAGTGGCCTAGAATGCCGTCCCCACCAACCACCACTCCTTCCCTGGGTGCCCTTCTCCCACCCCGCCGCATTAGCCTCAAAGGGCAAGGTGGGAGTTTGATCATCTGGGCTCTGCACTGTACATTTATCCAAATAGATGCTGATGCTGCAAACCCGTGATCCCTGGCAGCTCTGGAGGGAAGGGTCCTGACAGCTGGAATCTGGGAGATGGAAAGAGAACCACAAAGGGGTCTGGAGGAGATAAGCCCACTCCCCCATACCCACCCTGGAGCTGCCTGGCCCTGCGTCTTCCTGCAGAACCCAGGGAATTGGAAGCCAGCAAAGCTGTCTTCCAGTTGCCGTGAAGCCCCAGGAAGTCGTGGAGAGAAAGGGGCTCCAGGCCCTCGAGTTAAGGGATCCCGGGAAGCAGGCAGGGACCTGGAGTGAAGTGTGGAGGCTGGGTATGCAGCAGTTACTGTCTCTGCTGAGAGGCCATGACCAAGGGGCAAGGAACCTAAAGTGTGCCAGGCCCCAGGCTTGGCACCCAGCACCCTAAGGTGACTACTAAGGTAGCTGGTTCTCTCCCCATTTTGCTGAGTGGGGAAGTCAGGCCCAGAGACGATAAGCTGGGTGCTCATGATCTCCGAGCCAGTAAGGAGTGCAGCTGGGGTCTGACTTCTGGCTCTGGGTCCCTCACTGCCCTGTACACGGGGAGGGACTTAGGGCACCTTGGCCACTGGCCTTTCAGGGCAGCCTGGACCACCTGGCAAGATGGGCCCCAAGGGTGAGCCTGGTGAGTGGGTGGTGCCATGCTGTCCTCTGCTCTCTTTGCTTTCTGTCCCCAGGACTAGAGAGGGCTGTCTCTGGCTGCTGTTGAACAAGCCACTGCGATTGCCCTCCAGGGGGATGGAAGGCTGGACAAGTGCGGAGGGTTAGGAGGGGGGCCTGGGCACCCTCCCCTCTGGTTTGTGGGCCTTGGAAGTACTCAGACCTCGGAGCCAACACTGTCTTTCTCCGGGGCAGGAGGTCCAGCGCCCCTGCTGTGGTGCCAGAAGGCCTTCACAGAGCCAGGAACGCGGACTTACGTGGTGCCGGGGTGGCGGTCGGCCGCCAGGCATGGCGTAGCCCTCTGTAGAGCCTCTCTTCGGGGGCCCAGTGGAGTTGCGAGGGCTCCCGGGGTCCCACCCTTGGCCTGTTCCATTGCCTGCAGGGTGAAGGTTGGCGACCCCCCTTGGCAGCTCCCCTCGCCCCATCTCCCCTTCTGTAGGCCCCAGAAGCTGTCAGGAGCTGCTGAGCCAGCGTGCCACGTTGAGTGGCTGGTGCTGTCTGTGCCTGTCGAGGGCAGAGCCCTCCCGGCTTTTTGTGACAAGGACCCCAAAGAGGGCTGCTGGCTGGTGTCAGGGAAGCTCCAAGGGCTCAGAGGCCCGGCCGAGCGGGCACTTTTCCCCCTTGGCCCCTAGGGGGAGCCAGAGCCCACTGGAGCCTCCGCCTTCCTCTGAGCACCTCACTGCCAAACGTTTACTGAGCTCCCGCAGGGCCTGAAGAAGTCTGAGAAGGCTTCATAGAGGGGATGCCATTTGAAAGGGCCTTGAAGGCTGTGTAGAAGTTCTCTAGATAGATGGAGGACTGAAGGGCATTCCGGGTAGATGGAAAGACAAACACACAGGGAGGCAGGAGAGAGGGTTGGAGGAAATCGTGTGAATGAGTTGAGGACAGGTAAGAGGTCAGGGGTGTAGGGGATGGACTGGTATAGGTCAAGCAAGGATTAAGGGCCTCTACAGAAGCCAGTTCATGGAGGGCACGGAATGGATGACTGAGGAATATGGGAGGCGATCGGGAGGCATGGAAGAATTGTAAGCAGGGGAGGGACCCGGTCAGACTTATGTTTCAGGAAAAAGAAACAGGCTGCACCATGGAAGGTAGCCTGCAGTGGGGGATGGGGTGGAGGCAGAGACACAGGTTAAGAGAACCGCAGGGGTCTGGGCCACCGTCGAAGGAGAGGCCCTTAGACTGAAGGATATTGAGCAGAGAAACTCTGTGGGGCCTGGGGACTGCCTGGCTTGCGGCAGGAGGTGAAGGGCATCAGGGTAAGGCCGGGATGTGAGCGTGGGACTCTGGAGGTGACTGTCCACTCTAGATCTTGATTCCTCCAGTAAATTAAAGCGGGTTGTTTTGAACCGACTCCCAGCAGGACTGACCATCCTCCAAGGGCAGCCCTGACGTTTCTCTCGTTTCAGTCACCCTAGGACTTGACAGGCTTCGGCAGGAAGGGGACGGTCGGCACAAGTTAGTGAGGGAATGTGGAGTTCATCACTATTCACAGGCAAAGGCCGCTGGGACTCACATGTTATCAACAAGCCCCCAGTCCGAAGAGGGGCAGGTGTGTGGCCACCCCTCACAGTGCCACGGCCGCCGCCCCTGCTTCTCCTCATCTCCCGCCCAGCCTGGAGAAATGGCTGCTGTGTTGGCCTCCTCTGCCTCCCTAAGTGTTCCCCAAGTGACAGGATGGTTCCGTGAGTTTCTTCTGCTCTCAGTCCTCCTACAAACCAGGTTTGGGGAGCCAGGAGTCCGAATCTGGCTGGGGAATGATGATTTGTACCAGTTCACTCTTCAGGGTGTGTTCCCAGCAGGGCCCCTGGAGCCTGGGGGGGCGGGAGGGGCATTTTGCTGACACTCTGCATCCCCACTCTGGGATCTGAGGATTCCTCCATCCCTGCCTTCTCCTTCCCTCAGGGACCCGGGAGCTGCGGCAGGAGATGGAGGACTTTATTGGCAACCGCACTTTTGCCCACAATGAGGCCTCCTGCCTCCCTGGGGAGCCAGATCGCTACCAGCTGGTGCGGGCAAGTTCTCAGAGGGCCCAGAGCAGGGGAGGAAGGGGAAGGAGCCTGGATCCTTTCCCCATGCTACCACGGCCTCCATAAATGACCCAGGGCAATTTCTTCCCCTCTGTGGGCCCGCCTCAGTCTCCTCATCTGAGAAATGGCAACCATGAGGTGGAATGGTGCAGGAGTGAACAAATTGGGCTTGGGAGGCAAACAGTTTTGAGCTTGAATCCATCTCTTTCTTTTCATTTTTTTTTAAAGATTTTATTTATTTATTTGACACACAGAGAGAGATCACAAGTAGGCAGAGAGGCAGACAGAGAGGAGGAAGCAGGCTCCCCACTGAGCAGGGCCCTGAGATCATGACCTGAGCTGAAGGCAGAGGCTTTAACCCACTGAGGCACCCAGGCGCCCCTGAATCCATCTCTTTCATTTGCTAACCACGTGACCTGGGGCAGGTGCCCTCCACCGGGTCAGTTTCCTCCCCTGTAAAGAGGAGGCTGGGAGGGAGGTTGTGGGAGCCATCTGAGGCCCTGCTGAGTGTCTGTGTTATCTGCTTTGGAAGAGGAAGAGGGGAAGGGTTTTTTGGTTTTGTTTTGTTTTTTTTCAGAGAAACAGTGACTGTTGAGAGACTTCCAAGAGGGAAGTGGTTATGAGGAGGTGTCTCAGGATGCCCGTTGCTGGACCAGGCACTGGGAAGTCCCGCCTCGCTCTCCCCCACCCAANGGAGGAGCTAGTGGTTTCAGAGCCACAGTCCTGAGTTCAAGTCCCAGTAGCCCTGTGACTGGCCGAGTAACCTGGTGAGAAGCCTCTGGCTCCTTGGTGCTGCTGTTTTCTCCCAGGACCTGCTAATACCCCCTCACGCTTGCTCTGAGGTCCCTGTGAGAGCATCTCTTCAAGGGTGCCAGGCATGGTGTCCCCCTCCAAGGTGCCTCCATCCCCACCCGGCCAGCCAGGGGGCTCCCTGAGCTTCCACAGCGGGAAGCCCTTTACCACCCACCATGTGGATCACCACGCAAGCAAGACCAAGGGTGCTGTGATTGTTCCGGGAGCTGGGTGGGGCGGATCTCACGACCAGTCCAGTTTCTCAGAGGCCACCGCCCCCAAGTGTGGCACCGACTCGGCCTCCGGCCAGGGCGTGGGCCACCCTTACCGCAAGGTTCTCATCATGCTCACTAGGATAACCCGGCAGCTGGTCCCCTTATCTCTCCCGCCTCCTTATCTCTCCCAAACAGCTTCCGGACCCTCCACTACCCTCCCCACTGCTAACAGCCTCTGCTCTCCTGTCCAGTAAAAATAAAATCACTTTAACCCTTTCCTGACTTGTAGGTCTCTTCCAGGTACTGGGAAAACCCCAGGAGGGCAGAGCAGGGACCCAGAGTTGAGCTCCATTCAAGAAGACCTTCCTTCCAGTCAGGAAGATGGAAGGGTTGGCCTCAAAAGGTAGTGAGGCTTCTGTCTCTGGAGGTATGCAAGCCAAGGTGAGAGGAGCATGTAGTGGAGGACTTGGAAGGAGTCAAGCATCCACTGACAGCCCCCCCAGTGCTCTCCAGGTCCCACAAGTGGATGGTTTTGTGGGGACACCTGCACAGCATCTCACCCTGTTGACCCGTGCCTGGCCCTTCTAAGTCATCTGTTCTCCACCCCTGCCTCTCTTGTAAGCCAGGTTCTCATTCTCTACTACTTCTCCCCTGTCCCATTTGGGGCTGGTTTGAACTCAGAGTCAAGCCAGGGAAGGTGCATTTTTTTTCTACAGGGTAACAGTTATCAAGCAGTTAACTTGCTAGAATCACATTCTAGAAAGACTATGATAACTGTAGTTTGACAGGTAGTCCTGGGCTTGCACGCTGCTCTGTCACGGAGGTGAGTGATCTTGGAGACTCTCTTGAGTCCCCAGTTCCTGATTCTAGAACCTACTGAGGTTTACACCAGACTGCGGCCTCGCTAATTCACTCTGGAAGGTTAGGGATTTTTGGAGTTGTGCAGTTGTGGTAGCCTCAAGGGCTAAGGTTTCTGGATCTTCTTCAGGTAGGTAGAGAAATGTTTGTGTGGGGATTCAGGTCCCGTGGTCGTGTTTGGGTGGAGGTCAGAGGTCAGCAGATTAGATTATGGAGAAAGCAACCCCCTGGCGAAAGGGCCAAGGCCCGAGCTCAGAGGCCAAGTACCATGTTCCTGGCAGGCAGAGAAGCGGGCTTCCCCCATTCTGGTCCCTCCCTGCCTGCGCAGCAGGGCCCCAGAGGATGTAGGCTCTTCACTGTGCCCTGCACACCCAGATGTCTCCGGAGATGCGTTCATTCAACAGACCTCCGGGGGGCAGTTCCTGCAGTTCACACCTCCCCCCTAGCCCGGGCCTGGGCACGCATCTTACAGGAGCCCACACTGGTTGGCCGGCACAGGGCCACAGGCTGTTCCGGAAGCCGCCAGTCTCGGTGGTTCTGGCGGGAGAGGAGGGAGGGGAGAGGCCAAGTCCTGGGGCCCGCTAGGGAGCGGCGCTGCCCCAGGGCCAAGGGTGGAGCTTTCCCAGCCGGCCGGGAAAGGGCTGGGCCCGGCCTACATGTGAGGGCAGGGGAGAGCGACGGCAGACTCTTTCCTGCGGAGTCCGGGTGCTGGACACGCCCGGACCGATTCCCGGGATCCCCTACGTGACTCTGAGCCGCGGATCACTGGATGTCCCAGATTCTCCGGACCCAATCCCCGACTTCAGATCCTCAGGACCTTGCAAGTCGGACCCCGGATATCGCCCTGGGCTCCGGATCCCGGAACAGGACCTCTGGCCGAGTTTGGATTTCCAGATCCCGTACCAGATTCCCGACCCTGAGATCTCAGGATCCGTAGCCACTGGCTCCTGCCCCTCCCCGGGTGCCCAGAGCCGGGCGCCCGACACCCGAGCGCCCCCGCACGGCAGGGCCGTGCGTGCGGTCTGGAGCCCTGGAGCGCGCCGGCAGCTGCTGGCAGGACCCGCTGGCCGAGGCGCTGAGCCGGGG
>LNAC01000035.1:1647465-1660076 GCA_002007465.1 Ailurus styani | reverse complement strand
CAGGCCCGGCTGGCCGAGGCGCTGAGCCGGGGCCGGCCCCACGCCGCGCCCCCGGGCCGGGGCTGCGCGCGAAGCCGGCCGCTCAGCGTGGTCTACGTGCTGACCCGGGAGCCGCAGCCCGGGGTGGAGTCCGAGGCGGGAGCCGAGGCGGAGCCGCTGCCCCTGCGCTGCTTGCGCGAGGCCTGCGCGCAGCTCCCCGGGCCGCGACCGCGCCCGCAGCTGCGCAGCCTGCCCTTCGGGACGCTGGCGCTGGGAGACACCGCGGCGCTGGATTCCTTCTACAACGCGGGTGAGCGCGCGCTGGGGGCGGGGCCGGGGCCCGGGGCGGGGCTTGGAGTCCCGGGGGAGGGCCGAAAGGGGCGTGGTTCGACGAC
This sequence comes from Ailurus styani, assembly GCA_002007465.1. NCBI lineage: Eukaryota > Metazoa > Chordata > Mammalia > Carnivora > Ailuridae > Ailurus > Ailurus styani. The sequence goes on along the minus strand of LNAC01000035.1, from coordinate 1,659,702 downwards.
TCTGGGGAGACCCCGAGATGGGTGTGGGGTCTGGGGGGCACAAGGTGAGCTAGGCTGAGGGGTTCGAGGTAGGGGCGGGATAAAAGCGGGATTTAGGGGATCTGGAGCACGGCCGGGCTTCGGGCTGGGACTTAGTGGATCCAGGCCCGGAGCCTCCGGGGTTCAGGGTTGCGGCTCAAAGCTCTGTGGAGTCGGCACCGTGCCTGGGGAGCGGGGTTAGGACTGCGGCGAGGCTGGGAGCCGGGCAGAGTGTGGTACCTCAGGAGTGGGGTTGGAGGGCTCAGCCTCAAGACGATCTCGCGTGGAGCTCGCGAGGGCGGATCCGGGAGGTGGAGCTTAGACTAGAGAAAGGGGCGGTTCTTGGGGGGCTGGAGTCCAGGGGCGGTAACACAGTACTTCCGAGGACCGGGCTAGAGGGGCAGAAAGAGAAACGAAGGGACTCTTCGGGGCGGGATTCTGGGCGAGGGAGCTTAGGTTAGGTGGCCGCAGAAGTTGCGAGGTAGTGGGCGGAGCTGGAGGCCGAGCTGGGTCGCTAGGGGGCGGGGCCAGAAAGGGGGCTATTCCCGCGCTGGTCACCCCTCCCTTCCGCCAACCCGGACGCCCCGCCCCTGACGCTTATTTGTTCATCAAAGAGTCAGGGAACCAAGCCTGTCTGATGGCCTTCAAATCGCAGCCTAAAAATGAAGGCTGATTCGACCTCGAGGACTCAAAGACCCACACGGCCTTAGACTTCCACGTCGCACATAGGTTGACTCACCCTGGCCCTCACAGACACTGCCACACACAGAGGTAGAAACAGCTCTACACACACAGGCACAGCGCTGTCTGGTCTACACTACTGGTGCCAGCCCCTTCCAAGAGACGGCGCTGAGGACTAGGGGTAGGGGACTTCTGTGTCGGTGCAACACCTGCCTTTCCAATGGCCGGGGACAGTCGGGTGGCTGGTGCACAGCGCCTCTCCCCCGTGCCCCGTGCCCAGAGGCTCTAAACAGTGGGATGAGGGTCCCAGCAGGTTGAGCTCAATCCTCTCCTGCAACACCACAGATATCATCCATTCTGTATGAGAGCCAGAGGGACCTAGAAGGGGGAGACAGACCAGAGCAAAACTGGACACTGCTGGAGTCCCACGGGAGGCCATCTGAGCCAGGATGGCCTCCCAGGCTCCTTCCCCGCCCGCCGAGCTAGGCCTCGGGCTCAGGGCCTCCGTGTGTGCGCCCACAGATGTGGTGGTGCTGGAGGTGAGCAGCTCCCTGGCACAGCCCTCGCTCTTCTACCACCTGGGTGTGCGGGAGAGCTTCAGCATGACCAACAACGTGCTGCTGTGCTCCCAGGCTGACCTCCCTGACCTGCAGGCCCTTCGGGTAGGTGGCCAGGTGGCTGGAGGGGGGCTGGCCGGGGGAGGGGGCGGCTACCCAGGATACCAATCGGACTGTCCCTTGCAGGAAGATGTTTTCCAGAAGAACTCGGTGAGCAGAATCCACCCACCGCCCCAATGTGCCCTTCGACCGCCACTACCTTTCCTGGCCTCCTCAGTCACCGCTGACCTAATTCCTTTGACATCCATGTGGCCCTCTGTTCCCTATTGCCAACCTTCGTGACGTGTGCCCCTTCTCTGCTGTTCCAGTCCCCCCTGGTGCTGACCTCTGACCCCTTCACTGTCCCTCTGGAACAGGGTGCCGACCTCTGACCTGCCCTGATTGCTGCCTCCCTCCCCCCAGGACTGTGTTGGCAGCTACACGCTGATCCCCTATGTGGTGACAGCCGCTGGTCGGGTGCTGTGCGGCGACGCGGGCCTCCTGAGGGGCCTGGCTGATGGGCTGGTCCAGGCCGGGGTGGGCACTGAGGCCCTGCTCACGCCCCTGGTGGGCCGGCTGGCCCGCCTGCTGGAGAGCACGCCCACAGACTCTTGGTAATGGGGTGCGGAGAGGGGGCACCAGGAGGAGGCTGGCGAGGGCCCGGCGGGCTGGGGCGGGGAGACAGGCCCCATTGTTCTCTCCCCCTCCCTCCCTCCTCTGCGGGGGGCCTCAGTGGCTACTTCCGGGAGACCATCCGGCAGGACATCCGGCGGGCCCGGGAGCGCTTCTGCGGGCAGCAGCTGCGGCAGGAGCTGGCGCGCCTGCAGCGGAGACTGGACAGCGTGGAGCTGCTGAGCCCCGACATCGTCATGAACCTGCTGCTGTCCTACCGCGACGTGCAGGTGTGTGGCGCTCGGGGAGGCAGGGGGGCCGGTGGCACCCCGCGTCACAGAAGGCCGAGTCCCTCTCCTGGCTGTGCCCCTTGCGCACTGGTGGCTTTGAGCACATGTCTCTGAGCCTGAGCTTCCTTGTCTGTAAGAGGGGACGATCACGTCCCATCTCCCAGAGCAGCAGGGAACTTGGCGCCCACAGCGGGTTCTCTGTGTCAGGTGTGGGGGTGGGAAGATGGGGTGTCACGGATGGGAGGGGACCCCAAACTTAAGGTTTCCCCCAGTTCCCCCGGGGGCAATGGGACCCCCCCCAGAGGCCATCGTGCCAGTGTGTGCTGTCCCCCTACAGGACTACTCGGCCATCATCGAGCTGGTAGAGACCCTGCAGGCCTTGCCCACCTGCGACGTGGCCGAGCATCACAACGTCTGCTTCCACTACACGTTCGCCCTCAACCGGTGAGCGGCAGAGCACGACTTGAGTCCTCGCCACCTGGGGACACAGGTCTCTGCTGTGCGAGGTCCATGCCGTGCAGGATCTGTGCTGACCGGGGTCACACTATGTCACGGGGGCCCCGTGGTTCTGGGACTGCCGCCTGGGGTGCGGCGGGCTGGCGCTGCTGCCCTCCAAGTGCTCACAGCTGCTGCCACAGTCACTGTCCCCTGGGGTCACAGCTGCTAGGAATCACTTCTGTCTGGGCTCATGACTTCTAGAAAGGTCAGTACTGACCAGAGTCACAGCTCTTCTGGGTTCATTATTGACAGGCCTTTGGAAGGGTCTGTGCTGTTCAGGCTCTAGGGGGTCGCGGCTAGTGGGGCGGGACCATCAGGTAAGCCCCCGGCCTGCGTTCCCCTTTCCCCAGGAGGAACAGGCCGGGGGACCGGGAGAAGGCCCTGGCCGTGCTGCTGCCGCTGGTCCAGAGCGAGGGCTCCGTGGCGCCTGACCTCTACTGCATGTGCGGCCGTGTCTACAAGGACATGTTCTTCAGCTCTGGCTTCCAGGATGCTGGGCACCGGGAGCAGGCCTACCACTGGTAAGGGGCGCCAGCGAGTGGGCAGTGGGCTGGAGGCTGGGGCTGTGGGCATCGGGCCAGCCCTGAGGCCCCACCCCCACCCCAGGTATCGGAAGGCTTTTGACGTAGAGCCCAGCCTCCACTCGGGCATCAATGCGGCCGTGCTGCTCATTGCTGCGGGCCAGCGCTTTGAGGACTCCGAGGAGCTCCGGCTCATAGGTGAGTCCCAGCCCTGTGCCCCTCCTCCCACCAGCAGGCCTCAGAAGGGCCGGGGAGAGGACACCGGGCTGGAGCTGGGACTGGCCTTGTCCCCTTTTGGACCTATTCTGCCAAAACCCACACCTGGACCCTCATACCTGTCCTGGGCCCTCATGAGCCCTTGAGGCCCCAAGTGTTCCGAAGCCCACACCTGTGTTCCTTACACACTGAATTCGACATACACTTGTTCCCCAAGCCTTCCTTGTGCCTGAGCTCCTACTCCCACCTCATACTCCCAGTCATACCGAAGTTGTCATTTCTTTTCTTTCCTTTCCTTCTCTCTTTTTCTCTTTCCTTCTTTCTTTTTAAAGATTTATTTATTTATTTTAGAGAGAGAGGGAGAGAGAGCAGGGGAAGGGGCAGAGGGAGAGAGAATCCCAAGCAGGCTCCGCACTGAGCATGGAGCCCGATACTCGGCTTGATCTCATGGCCCCGAGATCATGATCTGAGCTAAACCCAAGAGTTAGACGCTTAACCCACTGTACCCCCCAGGCACCCCTCACCTCTTCTCTGCTCCTGCCCCTGTGGATGTTGTGGCCCACACCTGGGCTTTGCCCAAACCCGCAACCACACTCCCTAGGGCCCACACCTCTCTCTCCCAGGCATGAAGCTGGGCTGCCTGCTGGCGCGAAAAGGCTGTGTGGAGAAGATGCAGTATTACTGGGATGTAGGCTTCTACCTGGGAGCTCAGATCCTCGCCAACGACCTGGCCCAGGTGGCGCGGGCAGCAGAGCAGCTGTACAAGCTCAATGCGCCCATATGGTAGGTGGTGCCCCCTGCAGTCTGGGCCTGGCCTCAGCTGCCTGCTCCTGCGCTCATTCTAGCCTGAGCCCTGAGCCAGAGACCTGGCCCCTTCCAGACCGGTGCCTACCACACCCGGTGCCCATGTTCTGGCTGCCTCCAAGCCGGCCTGCTCTCCCTGGCAGTGCTGGCTGGGGCTGGGGCTGAGCTGAGGACAAGGCTGTGCCGACAGGTACCTGGTGTCCATGATGGAAACCTTCCTGCTGTACCAGCATTTCAGACCCACGCCAGAGCTTCCAGAAGGACCCCCGCACTGTGCCCACTTCTGGCTCCACTTCTTGCTGCAGTCCTGTCAGCCACTCAAGACGGCCTGTCCCCAAGGGGACCAGTGCTTGGTGAGGCCGCCCAGTGGGGGTGTGGGACCTGGGAGAGGGGTGGGCCCCTCTAACCCACCCCCTTCCTCATCATGTGCAGGTGCTGGTCTTGGAGATGAACAAGGTGCTGCTGCCTGCGAGGCTTCAGATTCAGGGTACTGACCCGGTGAGCGCGGTGACCCTGAGCCTGCTGGAGCCTGAAACCCAGGTGAAGTCACCGCTGAGGCACCCCTTCTCTGGAACCTTTCTCCCAGCCCCAAACCACTCTCCCAGGCCCCTAGCACCCCCCTCAGACCCACCTTCTTCTGCCAGGATGCTCCCTCCAGCTGGACCTTCCCAGTGGCCTCCATCTGCGGGGTCAGGTGAGAGCCGAGACCCGGAGCGGGGTCCCGGGAGAGGGGCGCAGCCAGCCCTCCAGCGCTGACAGCGGCTTTTCCTCCCTTCCCAGCTCCTCCAAGCGGGACGAGCGCTGCTGCTTCCTCTACGCGCTGCCCCCGGCGCAGGACGTGCAGCTCTGCTTCCCCAGCGTCGGGCACTGCCAGTGGTGCGCGCAGCCTCTTGGTGGCCCGGGGTGCCCGGGGTGGGGGGAAGGAAGGGACCTGTTCCCTGGGTGCTCTCGGCCCAGGAGGGGACAGTTCCCACGCAAGGTGCCTCTCCCGTCGGCCTGACCTTCTCCACTCTCAGGTTCTGCGGCCTGATTCAAGCCTTGGTGACGAATCCGGATTCCACGGCGCCCGCGGAGGAGGCGGAGGGTGTGGGGGAGGTGCTGGAGGTGAGGAAGGGGGCCTGGGAGCGCGGGGAGGGGGGGCTGGGCGCCCCGCTGAGCCCCCATCTCGCCCGCCCCCCGCAGTTTGATGAGGAGTACACGGAGACGGGCGAGCGGCTGGTACTGGGCAAGGGCACCTACGGGGTGGTGTACGCGGGCCGCGAGCGGCACACGCGGGTGCGCATAGCCATTAAGGAGATCCCGGAGCGGGACAGCAGGTGCGGCGTGCGGCCCGAGAAGGGGTCCTGTGGGCAGAATGGCAGGGAACACGCGGGGCCGGGTGCTCTGGAGGGGCCTGTGGGCTGGGTGATAAGGTGGAGGAGGTCAGAGGGGGTCCTGTGGCTGGGGCCGGTCTTGGGGGCATGGCCTGCCTGGTGCTGGAGCCGGGTGAGCCTCTCTGCCCCGAACCAGCCCGTTCCTCTCTTGCTCCCCGCCCCCAGATTCTCTCAGCCCCTGCACGAAGAGATTGCTCTGCACAAGCGCCTTCGCCACAAGAACATCGTGCGCTACCTGGGCTCCGCCAGCCAGGGCGGCTACCTTAAGATCTTTATGGAGGAAGTGCCTGGAGGTACGTGCCCAGTGTGGGATGGCAGTGGAACTGGAAGTGCGGGGCAGGGGGATGGGGCCGGGCGGGCGGGGTTGGTGGTGGTGGTGGTGGTGGTGGTGGTGGAGAACCCTTGGGGAAAATGAATCCTAGCGTGTGTGGGTGGGGTAGCCCAGAATTAGCTGACGCATTGCACTTGGGTGGGGATGGAGTCTGGGCTGTGGCCCTGGGTGTGCCTGGGCCTTGAGCAGCGAGCTGAAGGCTGGAGTAGGGGGGTGTCTGTGATGATCCTGGACTGCATCTGCCCAGGCAGCCTGTCCTCCTTGCTGCGGTCAGTGTGGGGACCCCTGCAGGACAATGAGAGCACCATCAGTTTCTACACCCGCCAGATCCTGCAGGGACTCAGCTACCTGCATGACAACCGCATAGTGCATCGAGACATCAAGGTGAATCCCGTGGCTGGTTGGGGGGGACGAGGGGGACATAGGGGTCTAGACAGAGAACAACAATTTGCATTCAGAAGGCTGACCCCTTTGCAAAGGGTGGGGGAATTCATCAGGGAGGCTCCCTAGGGAACGAGAGAACCTCAGACCTGAAGCCAAACCAGGTACCAACTCCCAGAAGGTCATAAGTGGGATGGCAGACGGAGGAGGCTGATAGAGGCAGGGTCAGGCTGCGATCGTAGGAGGTGGGATCCAGGGACAGGGTCTGGTTCCGCCATCAGGAGCCCGGCCTGATGTCCACTGAGCACAAGGTCCACTCTGCTCAGGGGGACAATGTGCTGATCAACACCTTCAGTGGGCTGCTCAAGATTTCTGACTTCGGCACCTCCAAGAGGCTGGCGGGCATCACACCTTGCACTGAGACCTTCACAGGTAATGGGGTGTGGGGATGCTGACCTGGGACAGAAGAACTCTTAGGACCTTCCAGGGAATGCTGTTTCTCCTGGCCATGAATTAGAGCCCTAATGGGGCATGGAACCAGGGGTGGTGATTGAGCCGGGGGTGAGGTGATAGAATCTAGAACTGGAACTTGAGTAGCTGACAGTGGTGAATTTAGTGTCCAAAACGCAGCCCACAAGTGTTGATGTGGGCGGAAGTGTGTGATGGGGTTCAGAGTGGATGATGCTGTCCCGGATGTGTGATGGACGCTACTGTGGGTGAGGGAGTCGGAATGTGACGGAGCCTAAGATGAGTAAGGAAACTCAGGATAGATGTGTGATGCCCAGGGAAGGTGACGGGGATTGTTGGGATGACAGAGTCCAGGGTGGGCACAGGTGGCTCCTGCATTGTCTAACGCCTAGAGGAGCATTATGGCCACTGCTTCTACCCCAGGGACCCTCCAGTATATGGCGCCAGAAATCATTGACCAGGGCCCACGAGGGTATGGGAAGGCAGCTGACATCTGGTCGCTGGGCTGCACTGTTATCGAGATGGCCACAGGGCGCCCCCCCTTCCATGAGCTAGGGAGCCCGCAGGCTGCCATGTTTCAGGTGAGACCCCCTCATGGCCTGGCTTATGGGGGGGCGGGGACAGACCGAGCCCTAAACACCTCGAACTTGACCTTGGTCCGTCCTCCCTGACCCCTCCCAGGTGGGCATGTACAAGGTGCATCCACCGATGCCCACTTCTCTGTCCGCGGAGGCCCAAGCCTTCCTTCTCCGAACTTTTGAGCCAGACCCCCGCCTCCGAGCCAGTGCTCAAGCACTGCTGGGGGACCCCTTCCTGCAGCCTGGGAAAAGGAGCCGCAGCCCCGGCTCCCCGCGACATGCACTGCGGCCCTCAGGTAAGATGCAGGTGGAGGGAGTGGGCGCACTAGGCTGAGGGAGAGGAGCTGTGGGGGTGAGAGGGCTGAATGGGGGGCCCAGGCTGACAGCCTCCTCCCTCCCTCAGACGCCCCTTCAGCCAGCCCCACTCCTTCGGCTGACCCGACCACCCAGCCCCAGACATTCCCACGGCCTCAGGCACCCTTTCAGCACCCACCTAGTCCCCCGAAGCGCTGCCTCAGTTACGGAGACACCAGCCAGCTCCGGTGAGAGCCCAGGGTCTTGGCCTGGCTTTGCCCTTGTACTCCCTCCGGGAAAAGTCCCCCTCAGGGGCCCGGGCACCTCCAACCACTTGCAAGGATGGATCCTCCCAGATGCTCTGACTTGTATTTCTTGGGCCACCTCAGTGCCAGGCTCCTCTCTCTTGCCCCTGGGAGGCTGGCCTCAAAGTAAAAGAGCCAGGACTCAGACCCTGGGGTGGGGGCGGCGGGCGCTGTTGCCACCCGCCCTCCATCCGCAGCTTCCCGTTGCACTAGTGTGCCCGAGGAACCAGGGGCTGAGGAGCCCACGTCCCCTGAGGAGAGTTCCGGGCTGAGCCTGCTGCACCAAGAGAGCAAGCGCCGGGCCATGCTGGCCGCGGTGCTGGAGCAGGAACTGCCCTCGCTGGCCGAGAGTCTGGGCCCGAGGCAGGAGCAGGTGGGTGTGCGCGCCCAGCGCTGCACGGTGGGCGGCGGGCGGTGGAGCCGGGCCAGGAAGCCGGCGGATGGCCTCCCCCACGCCTCCACCCCCACCTGAAGCTCTCTTGACTCAGGGGGGAACCCACGCACCGACAACCCCTCTTCCTCCCCAGGGGCCCCGGCTGGGCAGGAATCACGTGGAACAGCTACTGCGCTGCCTCGCCGCGCACATCCACACTCCCAACCGCCGGCAGCTGGCCCAGGAGCTGCGGGCGCTACAAGGGCTGCTGCGGGCCCAAAGCCTCCGGCCTGCGCTTCTGCACGGACCGCTCTTCGCCTTCCCGGGCGCGGTGAGGGAGCTTTCTCTCGGTTCGGGCTGCCAAATAAGAGGTAGTGAGATCCCTGTGCCTGGGAATGTGCAAGGCCTTGATGTTGCAAGGATGCATATCTTCCCTTGAAGCTACAGCCACCGGGAAAGGGACATCTACCCAGTCCTAGTTTCCCAGCTCCTCCCTCTGTCCCAAGCCCTCCTACCCGACTTGCCTCTGGCTCAAGACTTTCTAGGCCTTTCCAACTCGAGCCCCGCCTCTGAGGCCCGCCGCGCCCTTTCACCCGTTCCAGGTGAAGCAGATCCTCCGCCGGCGCCAGATCCGCCCACACTGGATGTTCGTGCTAGACTCGCTGCTCAGCCGAGCCGTGCGGGTAGCCCTGGCTGTGTTGGGCCCAGGTAAACCCGGGGGTGGAGCTATCCGGCCTGCGGGCGAGGGTGTGACCCTTGGGGGCGTGACGTGCACGCCTGGGGCCGGTAGGGGGCGTGGTTGGTGGGGGGGGGTAAGCTTGACCAGGGCGGGAAGGAATGGCTGGGTACCCAGAGCCTTGCGCCCTCTGCCGGGCGTTTGGGGGAGTGTCCCAAATAGGCGTTCTCTCTCCCTGCTGGAGCTCACCCCAATCACTTGGATTGGCAGAGGTGGAGACGGAGGAGGTCCCAGCGAGGGCAGAGGAGGAACCCCAGTCCAAGCATCAGGAGAACATCAGCCGGCTCCCGGAGGAACCAGAGCAGGCACCCCCAACCCCAGTGGTGCAGCTCGACCTCTTGCGAGCAGAGACTGACAGGTAAAGCCCCGGGAACTTGCCCATGACCTCTGGGCCAGCTTCACCTTCCCTCTCCACTGGCCCAGAGTCTCCGCTCTCTGATAGGCTCCGAGATGTCCTGGCCGAGAAGGAGCGGGAGTGCCAGGCCCTGGTGCAGCAAGCTCTGGAGCGGGTGAACAGGGAGATGGGGACCCACGCCCTGGCCCCAGAGCCCCAGGGTGAGTGCGCCACGGTTGGAGAACACTCACAGCAAGTGCCAGGCAGCTTCTGCCAGGAAGTACCCCTGGATTGACTGCCTGACTTTTCCTCCATAGCTGCGCTCACAGTGGACCAGGGCCTGGTGCAGTGGCTGCAGGGACTGAATGTGGATTCAGGCACCATCCAGATGGTAAGGGGGAGAGCCCTGGCTGTGTTCTTGACCCCCACCGGCCAAAGACTCAGTAACTCAGTATTGGAAGAGCACTTAGTGTACCCGCCATGGTACAGATGAGAAAGAGGCCCCGGAGTGGTGTTGGCTGCCCTATAGCATATTGCCCTATAGCAGATAGTAGATGAATGGAGCTAGTATCTGGGTCTCTGGGCACATCTCTCTCTGATTTTCTTTTCCACTGTTTCTGCATCCGGGTCTTTGTCCACAACCAGCTGCTGAACCACAGCTTCACCCTCCGTACCCTGCTGACCTGTGCCACTCGAGATGACCTCATCTACACCCGCATCAGGTATGTCCTGAGCCCTCCAGGGACAACCCACGCATATGGCTTCATGGTGGCCAGATCCTGACACCAACCCCCCCCCTCCCAGCTACATGCCTGCTTCAGTTCCTCCCTGGAACAAACAGGGACACAGTGTCCCCTGGGGGCAGAGGGGACATCAGGCAGACAGTGGGGTAACAGAGAGAGTCCGGGGCCGTGTTCTGGCTGAGCCACACTGAGCCTGCTCTCCCCAGGGGAGGCATGGTGTGTCGCATCTGGAGAGCCATCTTGGCACAGCGAGCAGGATCCACACCAGTCACCCCTGGCCAACAGGAGGCGGAATGAGAGCTCAGAGACGGGAGGCGGGACCCAAGGATGGATGCATGAAGAAGACACAAACGGCTTCTGATACACCTCACTTACCCCAGACTCAGGGCCAACTGGAGGAAGCCAGGCGGGTGGGGACAGGGTAGGGCCCAGGCCTAGCCCCATTGGGGGAATCAACCACAGAGATGCCCCAAGCTGATCAAGTACCACCAGGCAAAGACTATTAAATGGAACACCTTTGTATGCTTGGGTCTTAGCAACTTCTGAGGTATGGGGGACCGGGGGTCCTGGGACCAGCTTCCTAAGGTCTTTCCGTCTGAGTCTAAAGTTCCTTCACCTGGTCCCCTTCACTTCCCTCACCCATTCCTGCCATCACCCCCGGCGCCCAAAAACAGACATCAGCCCCTTGCTGCCCTTAGCATAGACTTTATTGGTTTTAGCCAAGGGCAGGCCCTGAGATGGGGATCCAGAGAGGAGTGCGGTGGGGCTTGTAGGGCAGCTATGTCCTGGGGACCAGGTCGGTTCTGAGGGGCAGGAGGCCATCCACCCACTCACACGGTCGCTCGAGGAGCGTCTGCCACAGCTGCTTCTCCTCTGCTGTGGAATCCATCCAGGGCACCTGGAGCCCGTAGCTGCTGCCTGGGTGTGTGCAGACAGGGGTGAAGGACACGGTCACACTGGACACCCTGGGTCCTAAGGAACAGCTGCCGGGTCCCACGTTATGCACTGCCACTCCCAGTTCTCAGTGGACACCAAAGCTCAGGGAAGGGCGGAGAAGTGCCCAAGGCCACACACTGAGCCCCTGTCTCTCAGCATCAGGTCTCCCGGGACCCTGTCCCACTCACCAGTGCCCAGGCTGAGGCGTGTGCCCCCCAGCTGGCGGCTGGCCAGGGCCCCATGGTCCCAGAGGGAGAGCTCAGCACAGGCCTGGCGCAGGTCAGCAGGCCCGAAGCCATCGTAAACCATCGTATGGTTGAAAACAGGGCTGAGGCTGCGTCGGACCACCCTTGTCCGTTGGCGGCTGGCGCGGCTGTCATCGGGCAGCACTGAACTGTGGGGGACATGGGCTGGCAATCAAGTGGCTGTCCCCTCATGCTCCCCAGAACCAACCAGTCACCAGATCCTACCCATTCTCCCTCACGATGTCCGTGCCCTCTGGCTCCGGCCTGGGTCCTGGCTCTCAGCCCTCTTGTCTTTAAAAGTTGCAACTCTTATTCATAGGACCCCAGAGTTAAGTCTCTGAAATACAGTTCTGCTCCTTCCCTGGACAGTGACCTTCACTGGCTCCCTGTTCCCCCAGAAGTAGTTTCCAAACTTTTCAAAGCCTCAGAACCCTTTCTGCAAGATAAAACATTACCCAGAAGTAAAAGCAAAACCATGTGTGTGTGTGTGGAATCAGGGCTGGGGACTTAGAACCTGATCCACCTAAGTTCGTTGCACTCTCTGAGCGTGGGGTAGCACCTGGAGGCACCCCTAGAGGTGCCCCAGAGCTGACTTTGAAAACCACTGAACTGCAAGTTCGGGGCCAAGCCCCACAGCCTGGTCTTCGGGTCTTTTCATGGAAGAGCCCCTGTGACCTCTCAGGTCCCAGCCTCAACTCTCCAAGTCCTATGGCTTGTCACTCTGAAATGCAGCTCCTCAAGGATGTCTTTAACTTTCCTGACTCCAGGCTTTTGCTCAAGTTGCCCCCTTCACCCCTGCACAGTGGTCAAAGATCAGACTTGGGGGGCGGAGCAAAGGTGGTTGATGAAGAGGGGTTTGTGGGGAGGTGGGGAGCTCCAGAGCGCGTTGGCGGGGGGGGGGGGG
>LNAC01000035.1:1616245-1643918 GCA_002007465.1 Ailurus styani | reverse complement strand
GGGGGGGGGGGGGGGGGGATAGGCCCCAGGGGACTGGTGGGCACCTCCCCTCCTGCCAGGCCTCCTCACCTGGGTTCCGGCTCCTCTGCAGCTTCTCTCTTGGCAGCATCAGCCTCCCCCTTGCTGCCTGGAGCCTGGTCTCCTGTGCCTGGGTGAGAAGTTCTGTGAACCCCGGGGCTCAGGAAGTCGGGCCTGTGGAGATGCTCGCTCACCTCCTGGAGCTCATGGAGGGGGTGCCCACCCAGACACACACAGAACCAGGGGCCCTCTCTTCCGGCCCCGTGCACAGCCAGTGCCCTGGGCCGTGTGAAGCCGGCCTCACCCCGCAGACCTCCTCTCACCCACGGAGCTCTTCTTTCTGCGGATAGAGGCTCGGACAAGATCAGAGCCCAGGTGGGCATGGTGGTGCCGCTTCGAGCGTGCTTCCTGGAACCAGTCTCCTGTCCGGATCTTCAGCTGCCCGGGGTCTGCCAGCGAGGCCCGGAGCTTGCTGGGGGAGGGGGGAGGGCGTGGCTGTCACCCATCCCACATTCCTGCCACCCGCTCTGGGCCAGGCCCTGTACCTGGGGCCAGGGACACAAGAGCGAATCGGACTCAATCCTTACTCTGGATCAAGGAGCTCAGGTTGATGGGGAGACTGGATCCAGAATGGATAAGTATACTATAATGACGTGCGTGCCATGATGGATGTGAGAAGGGCCAGCTTTGCCTGTGGGAATCCAGGAGGGCTTCCCAGAGGAGGTGACATTTGAATTGCTCCTTGAAGGACAAATTGGAGTTCTCCAGGCAGGGAAGGAGAATAATTATTATTCATTAAGTGATTACTGTGTGTAATTCCTCTTCCTAATTCTATGGGGTAGTGCTCCTTAGCTCCATTTTACAGATGAGGAGAGTGGTGCTGGGGAGGTCAGGTGAGATGCCCTAGGTTCCATAGTTAAGAGGTGTCTTTCTGTCCCCAAACACTACTTGTAAATCGCATGGTCCTCTGCCACTGTGCTCTTTCAGGAAGAAGGAACAGCATAGAAGTGAAGGGTGTGTTCAGGGACTCTGACGCACTTGAGTGGCTCAAGTAGACATTCTGGGTATGTGTCTTGGGGGCGGGGGTCACTGGTGGGGGATGAGACTGGGGGGGCTGGCAGGGACTAATCAGGGAGGCTTCGTGGACCGCACTTAGGAGCTGGCCCCTGACATGAGGTGCTGAGGAACCATGGGCGGTTTCAGCAGGGGACGTTAAGGCCCGATCTGGGGAGTTCCAGCTGCAGCATGACCGGTGGGTCAGAGGGGCCGAGCCTGGAGGCAGGAAGGCAGCCGCCTTGGGTGAGGTGGAGAGCTGTGCTGCTTAAGGGCGGAGGTGACCAGTGGACAAAAACAGGAACCACCCAGATATCTGATAGGCCACACACTGTGAGGCCGCAGGGGAGCACTTGGGCTCCCAGTGCCCGAGGCCCCGTCCTCCCGGGCTCCTCTGCCCTGCTTCACCTGACCCGGCCCTCCTCCAGCTGGCGAAGGTGGGCATCTCGCTTCAGGACATCGGCAATGGCTTCCTGCTCCTCCTCTGTCAGGAAGCTGAGGTCCAACAGCCCATCAGCCTCAGGCTGTGGCTCGTGGGCCATGAGGCGGCCAGGCAAGGCCCAGAGCCCCTCTTGAGATGGGTGGCCCCTCTGGGGCATCAGCTGGGGCGGTGCCCCCGCTGGGCACACGTGGTGACCTGGGGGAAGATCAAGGGGGCAGGTCAAACCCTGACCAAACACAGGGCTCATCCTGGAGCCGACTGCTCTTTTCTGCCCAAATATCTGCCCAGGTGCTGGGCTCGGTCTGACTCCAGGAAGGCTGAGCTCAAGGTGGCGTGAGACACATGCATGGGCCCATGGACACACGGACACACCTGAAGATGTGCAGAGTCATCTGGTGTAGACACACACACCCACAGTGAGACATCCACTTGATCACACGGGTGCACCGATACCTGCGTGGACAGGCGCATGCGCACCTGTCCCCCACCAAGGACCCCATGCGGTCTTGGTCCCAGACCCAGGCCCACATCAGGGGACTGTGCCTGACATGTTCTGAACTCTGCACGTGAGGCCCCACAGAACGTATAACTCGGGACAAAAACATGACCCGAGATACACACAAATCCCGCTGATACGTTGGCCACAACAGACAGTTGGTAAAAGTCTGATTAATTGAACACAGAAATGCACCTGTACAAACACAGGGGAGGCACACACACGAACGAACACACACCGGTATCTGCTCACTGCTCCCCTACCCCCAGGAACCTCCCAATTCGGGTTCTCTCCCTCCACCCTTCACCTCCACCCTGCCCTGGCCCATTTGGCCTTCCTGTCTGAGGCAACCTCCTCCCAGCCCACACCCCCACTTCCTCCCCCATAAGTAACCACTGTACCCACTCCCACTGAAGCCTCCAGGGATGCCCCTGCCGCCAGCCCTGCCCTCTCGCCTGCAGCGCCTGGGCCCCTCTGCTCTGGCCACATGGCTCCGCCCCCTTCCCCCTTCCCCCGACCCAGGGCCTGGCTGGGGGCCCGGCGGCCGAGGCCAAGTGCTGCAGAGCAGCTCGGGCTGTCCAGGGTACCATGGTGACTCCGGAAGGAAAACATTTGCCCAGCTCCCAGGGGCACGTGGACATGGCAAGGGGCCTGGGACAGAGCAGGGGCAGAGCGGAGGCAGGGCCCTGAGCCCACCAGGCCGGCTCTCCTCCCCTGCTGCCCCTCCCATCCCCTCCCAGGCCAGGGCAGGGCACCAGGCAGGCCCGACCCGAAGAGAGTTCTCTGGCAGGCAAGTCCCAGCTTGTGCCCGCTGCTGCCTGAGCTGGGCCGGCGCAGCTGATCTCCCTCTGCTGCCTGCGCACCCCTTCCGCCCCGGGCTTGGGCTGGCTGTCTTTACAGAGCGCCGGGTCCGATCCTGGGTGAACGCCCGTGTGCCCTGCGTGACCACTGCTTCCCGAACACCGGCCGTGTTCAGTGCTGGGTGCCGCCCGCGCGCGGCCGGGGGCTCTGCTGCGGCCCAGGACCCACGCCCGTGTGACATGTGCCCGCGCGAGGGTCTTAGACCGGCACACGGCTCTGCACACGGTGGCGTCCGTGAGGCTGTTTGTTTTGTGGGTGTGAAGATTGTGTCACTGCCTGTGTGTCGGTGCATCGTGTCACAATGTGACGCCGCGTGGGTGACTGTTGTCCTCCTTCAGTGAGTTTCTGGGTGACAGCACGGTGTGGTATGTGCCCTGTGTACTTCTTCCTCTGCTGGATGTGCGTCTGGGCTGTGTCTTGCTGTGTGCTCCGGGGCCCCGGGGACCCCCCCCCCGGGGGTGTGTGTGGGACTACGGAGGTGAGGAATGTCCTGCAGGTCCGCCCGGGCTGGGCGGTGGGCATCTGAGCCTGGGGTCCCCGGCAGCACCCCCTCCCTGTAGTTCCTTCTCCTTCTAGAGGCAGACTCTGGTGTCTGGTCTTCCCCACTCCCGTTCAACACTATGGGACAGACCCGCAGGTCAATATGTTCCAGTCCCAGACCCGCTCCCACCTGCCGTGACCCGCAAGGCCCCAGAGGGTAGCCAGGAGACCAGGTGGCAGTGTCTGCCCCCTGGGACCCCAGCAGGGAACCCCGGCCCCAAGGTGTGTTACCTGTAGGGGGTCCAGTATGAGTCAGACACCTTCGCAGAGGGACCTGGGCTCTCCTGCACTCCCTGCAGCCCAGCCGAGTTTCAGAGCTGAACTTGGGGAGCAGAGCAGAGAGGGATTAAGGCTGACTCAACCAGCGGCCCAGAGGAGCTGCCCTGGAGGAGGAGGAAACACCTTCTGAGCAGGGCCTGATGCAAAACCGGGCCTGGACTCCCGGCACCCTGGGGGTGCACCCAAGCCTTGGCTTTCAGAGAACTTGGAGCTGATTTGGTCGGTGGGAGCCACCTGAGGCTGGGCCCCAGCTCCGCTGCCCACTTATTAGGTAACTCCTGTGAGCAGGGCAGGCACCAGCCCCTCAGAGCCTCGGAGGAGGCCTCATCTGTGGTGGGTGGCCGCCCCACCCCGCCTGCCAAGTTGCTGAGAGGAACTTGCTTTGAAAGCAAGGTTAGAAATCTTTCTAAGAAGCAGGGTCAAGGAAGGATTGCAGACTGCAGTCAGAGGACCCTGAGTAGAGCTCCTCCTCTGCCCCTGTGTGACCTTAAGCTGGTGTCTCAACCATGCTGAGCTGCAATTTCCTCCTGTGCAAACTGGGGGCGGAGGTGTGAAGAGCCTATTCCAAGGGCCAGAAAGTGCCAGGCCAGCATAGAGAAGGTACCAGGGGGCCCCTCTCCAACAGTCCATTTTGACATCCGCTGCCCCTCCCTGACCACATGCGCGCTCCCGGGCAGCGCTGGCCCCTAACTCTGTATCCTCCACCCACAACCGAATGTTCTCTAATGTCCAAGTTCCCACTGCTGCGAACAGCGCCCGGCCTCATGCTGCCTGCTGCCAGCGCCCAGACTGCCCCCGTCGCTGTTGCTCCCCCACTGCCCAGGTATCAGTACCAGCCCAGCCTCTTCTGGGGCCCTTTTCCTCCAGTCTCCTGGCCTCCACACAGCCCCTCCAGTCCTGCCTGTCAGAGGTGCCTTTCGGCGCCCTACTCTGATCTGTCATTCCTCAGCTCTGGACAACCAGGGTGACCCTCTGGCTCGTTCACAAAAGTGCTCCCAACCAGTCCAGCCTCCCTTAGACACTTAACTAACTCTTGGGCTGCCCTACTCCTCAGCCTGATTCCCAGCCCGGAAGTGTGGCTCTGATGTCCCTGTCTCCCACATCCTTAGAGGCCTACCCAAAAACTCTGCTTCCGTTGGTGTGCCCTAGTGCCCAGCCGCGGGAGCGCTCTCCGCACTTGCCGCCGCCCCTCCCAGGGCTCCCCTGCCTCCAGGCTGTGCACTGCGCTTAGGTGAAGAGGCAGGGGCCTGGAGGCCAACAGGTCTGGCTTAAACTTCTGGCTCTGCCACACCGTCCCCCGTGGACTTGGATCAGTGGCAATCTCTGTAAGCCTCACTCTCTGCCTTTATAAAGCAGTGACAGCAGCCATCCCCTGGGACTGCTGCAGGGAGTGTCCCCTGGCTGTCTTTCAGCACCCCTTCTCCTTCTCTTTGGTCACAGTGGCCCGTCCTTTGGAGAACAGCCTCTCCCCACTCTACCCCTTGTGCTCCGGCCACGGGGTGGTTCTGAGTGGGGGCTCTGGAAGTAGGCTAGGCTACTGGGCTCGAGCGTGTTTCCACTCTTCGTACCTCTGTGCCCTTGAGCAAATCACTTTACCTGTCTGTGCTTACCTCATCTGTAAAATGGGGACAACAGCACCGACCTCACTGGGCTGTGGTGAGGACCAGTGACACTTCGTTACAAGGCCTAGCACACACTAAGCACTCTGCCACCTCTTTATATCTCGTTTCCCCAAGGCTAACTTAAGGTTCTGCTGGGGGGCACCTGCGTGGCTCAGTTGTTAAGCATCTGCCCTTGGCTCAGATCATGATCCCAGCATCCTGGGATGGAGTCCTGTGTCGGGCTCCCTGCTCAGCAGAGCGTTTGCTTCTCCCTCTTCCTCTGCCCCTTCCCTCCTCAGCTCCTGCTCTCTCTCCCTCAAATAAATAAAGTCTTAAAAACAAACAAACAAACAAACAAAGTTCTGCTGGGTGGGAACAGACCTTACTACTTTTGTGCCCATTTTGCTGGGGTTGTCCTCCGTACTGGAACCTTCTCCCCCCAGCCAACCCTCAGATGGATCCCAGGATGCAAAATGAATTTTTGAAAATGGAATTGCTAAGAAGGGAGGGGGGCCTCTGTCTTGCCCTGGAGAGAGCCCAGCTCTGCAGGGTCTGGGATGAGCTCACAGACCCCGCCAATGCCCTGGGGGCCAGCCGCTAGAGCTGTCCTCAAGGCCGCCATCAGGATGAACACAAGAGACCCTCAGGATTCGGAGACCAAATCCTTGAACTAAAATGACACATGACATAGAGCAAGGTTAGGAAAGACGTCACCAAGGAAGAGGCTTTGAAGCCAAGTCTTGGAAAGGAGGGGCCACGATTTCAACAGGTGGAAAGCAAAGGACCAGAACCAAGCAGATTCTGCCGTCTTGCGGGAGAGCAGGGCAGTGACCTGCTCACTGGGGGTCAGCACGAGGAGCCTGGTGACATGAGTGGTGCATATGGCAGAGGCCAGCGGCTGGGGTCATCCTCTTGGCTGATCCCAGACCGTGCAGCCCTGGCTGAGGGGACAGGGTGCTGGTCTGCACGGCCCCACCTCCCGATGCTGCTGCCAGTTCTTCCCCACAAGCAGTGTGGGAGGGTTTCATCCTCACTGGCCTGGAGGAGAAGGCGCTGGGAGGGTGGATCTGGAAGGGCAGGGAGCCCCACAGCCTGCGCCCGGGGCCGGAGGTAGGTGAGGGAGGCGGACATCCCTGAGAGCTCTGAGGTGGGCACTGGAGGAGGACTCAACCATCGCCCTGGAGACCAGGGCCCCTGCCAGGGGCAGAGGTACTCAAGGGCGCCCAGAAGAAACAAGCTGAAGGGGCGAGGGGCCACTGAGGGGAGAAAGCAAGGACAAGACACCTTCTGGAGTCAAACTCTTTATTGCCCTGCCCAGGGAGCCCCGCGGAGCAGGGGTGAGGGGCAGCACGCGCCCCTTCCACAACCCGAAGTTAAGGGGAGCTGCGGGAGGTGGGAGGAAACAGCTCCCCGTCCCCGGCATCCCGGACCCACGGGGCGCCATCGCCAGTGCGCCTGTACAAGGCCCGTACCCGGGGTTGGGGCCAAGCTCTGTTCACACTGCTCTGGTCTACAGGGGGTCACTCTGGGCATGTCAGCCTCACTCATCTCCCCGGGCTGGCTGGGGGAGCCCCGGCCCCCAGGGGGAAGACGGGCTCACACGCTGGGAAGCCCAGGGCGAGGAGGAAGCAGGGGATGTGCGGGCTGGAAGACACCAGGAGACGGGGCACGAACTGGTCCTGGTACAGCTTCTGGTAGACATCCGACTGGGGCCATCCAGCCCTATTAAACCGTTCTAGAGGCTGGTGGTGAAGGTCCCAGGGCAGCTCAGCTCATGGACACTTCTTAGTGTATGCCACCCATCCCGGGACCAGAGCCCTGGCGGGCGGACACGCTCCAGACCCAGCTGTGGCCCCCGTGTGGCCTTGTCCGGTGGTCCAAGTGTGCTCGCCTTCCCCACCGGGCGCTGGGTTGAGGCAGAGGGAGCCCAGCAGGCAGTGGCAGGAGCAGCTCTACAGAGGGAAGCTAAGGCCTTTCCACCAGATGAACAAAGAGGATGCCTCAAGGGCGGGGGTCACGAGTCTGGCAAGGAGGGGACGGGGGCTTCTCAGTGACCAGTGGGACATGGCAAGCAAACACCCCTGCCCCATGCTCGTCTTCAGCCCTTGTTCCATCCCATCTGGACCAGACCACTGGGTCAAAACCAGCAAACCCATCCCTGCCTCTTGGGGTAAGAAGAAATCTGGAACCAAAAGGGGTGGCAACTGCCTCCTCAGGAACCTGGTAGGTTCAGGGCCACGAGGCAGCCATCACCGAAGGTTGAAGACAAGGCTGACAGTTAGGATGATGCCCAGGAGGAGGACGAAGGGCAGCCAGGTCTTCACAAAGGCCCCGACACTGACAGAGAGGAGAGAGGGGAGTCCGAATGGGAAGGGGCCGAGGAGTGGGGTGGGTTTCACAGAGCCCTGTCCGCCCACTGACCCAGATGGGGCTGCTGCCCCTAAGGAAGCTGGCGGACCCACTCCCTCACCCCCAGACTTGGTCAGTCAAGGGAAGAGGCCCAGCCCGGCTCAAAACCGACTATGCAGGACCACCAGTTACAGTCTGGGCAGGGGCTGTTCCAGGTTCCTGGCACACATCTGACACCTCATTGGGTACGAGAGATGCGTCCACCCCTCTCTGGGCCTCACTGCTCCCTCCACGAACACCTCTCTCTGGGGAGGTCTTGCGTCTCGGTGCGGAAGCCCTCTAATGAGGCCCGCCGGGAGGGGAGGGATCGGCTGGAGTCAGCGCAGAGCTGTGGCTGGAGCTGAGGGGCTGGGAGTCAGGGCTCTGCCTCAGTCTCTTTGTGACCGCAGTTACGGTCTTCTCTGGGGACCGCTAAAGGACTTTGGGACTTAAAAAAAAAAAAGGCCCCTAAGAGTCTCTTTTTCAGAAGCTCTCAATGACGTGTGCAGCTAGTGGGAAGCCTGGGGGGGGGGGCGGAGGGGGGGACAGGGACCGGGCCACCGAGGTGGGGGCGTCACTCAAGCTCTCTGAGTTCCCTTTTCCTGAGAACTGGAATAATGCCTTTGACCTTAAGGTAACCCTCCCAGGCCACCAGTGAGGCCCACCTGCCCAGAACCCTGCCTTGATGAGGAGGGGCGGGAAGGGGATCCCGTGGGGCAGCTACTTCCCCTCCTCTGAGGGTCTCCGTGTTTGCCTGACCTGCGCACGGGGCTCTGTGGGCTCACAGCCTCTCCGAGGGGCCAGAATCATCAGCTCCATTTTACCAAGGGCAGCTGCAGCTTAGAGAGGCCAAGGCAGGTGGCTGAGATCGCACGGACCTGGGGTTGGACCCAGGTGGAGCTGGACTTCAGCACAGTCACCTTCCTCTCCACCAGGAACTCAGCTGGTCACTTTAGAACCTTCCCAGCTCCAACCAGCATCTGCTTGGGCCCTGCTGGCTGCAGGACTCCACAAAGGGCCCTGGCGGGATCCTCCGGAGACAACGGCCCCAGGGGCGGGCGGCGGCTGGACGGCTCACCTGACATACTTCCCATACAGCAGGCAGAAGAAGCAGAGCGTCACCATGTTCCAGTTGGTGCTGTTGTTATAGCGCATCAGGTTCAAGGCCAACGCCACATGTGAGTGGCAGTTGTCACAGCAGAGACTGTGCTAGAGACGCGGGAAGGGCTGGGTCAGGCTGGGCGGTGGGGGACCTCCCAGCCCGTGTCCTGCCATGGGAGCGGCCCACCTACCATGCGGTGCTTGTACTCCTCGGAGGCATCGTGTACGGCTGTGTCCCACGCGTTGGGCCCGCTAGCGTACACCTGAGCAGGGTCCAGCTTCCAGTACCTTGGAGGAGAGAGGGGGTTCTGGGCACTGGCTCTCCTCTTACGGTCACTCAGCCTCACATATGTTCCGGACGCCTACTCTGTGCAGGGTCCTGAGTGGGTGCGGAGGCTCCAGGGGTGAGGCAAGTCCAGGGCAAGAGGCACTGGGTGGACACCCATCACACGGCGTGACATGCCCAGTGCCACGTGGGTGGTGGGGAAGGCAGGGGCTAACTCATTCGGAGGCTGTGAGAGGCTGCTGGGGTGACATCTGTGTCTCGTGTGAAGGACGAGGGGTTGGCCGCGCACAGGAGAGGCACAGACCGGTGCTGCGCAGAAGCGGGGGTGGGGGGGGGAGGGCTGTTAAGAGACAGGGCACTGCTGGAGGAGTCGGAGGGAGGAAGAGAGTCAGGAGATGCAGGCAGGGCCCCGTGCTGGGGGACTTAAATGTCACCCTGAGTTTGTTCACAAGCAGCGTGTTCTCCGTGCCCCCCACGCCACGGGAGAAGAGCCCGTGGGGCTACAAGCTCACAGACCTCAAGCTGGGTGAGAGCCGCTGTGCTACACAACGGAGCGCCCCGGGGCTCCAGCCGGGAATGCTGGGAGGGCAGGGTGCCCTCTGGCTGCTCCGTGGGGAACGGCTTGGAACCGAGGCTCCGCAGGGGCTCCTGCCTGGAAACGGGTGCCCTGAAAACTGACCCCAAAAAGGAGCCTGGCGCAGACATCCAGCCCAGAGGTCCCCGGCCCACAATTCCACCTGCCTGTGGAAGTCAGCAGGGGTCCGGGAGCCAGGGCTGGGCTGCCTATGCTGTGCGGGCTACCAACTCCTCCCTGGGGCCTGACTTAGCTGTGGCAGCCTCGGACCACAGGGGCTGCTCTGAGCATACCGATGACTGAGACACTTGTCACCAGGTCCACAGCTGAGTGGGCCCCCGAGACAGAAAAAATGGAGGGGTGCCTGGCTGGCTCAGTTAGTGGAGCATGCAACTCTTGATCTTGGGATTGTGAGTTCAAGCCCCACGTTGGGTATAGAGATTGCTTTTTAAAAAAAGGAAAGGAAGGAGGAAGGGAGGAAGGGAGGGAGGGAGACAGACCAAAAATTCCAAATCCCCAAACACAGCAATAGCTCCCAGAGGGCCTGACTACTTTTATTCTAACCAGAACTTTCCAGCTGAGTTCCAAGCAGTGCCTCCTTTACATCTTAAATGGCTTGTTCACTCCCGAGGGGCAGAAGAATCTAGATTTTGGAATGAGACACCTAGGTGTGAGTCTCAGCTCTGCCACTTCCTGTGTGATCATGACCAGCCGCTTCTCTTTCCTTATCCTTCCAACGGAGCGGAATACAACTCCGGAGCTGAGGCAAAGTCTAGACGGTCTGTGGGTAAAAACGCCGCCAGAGACTGGGGCAGATGCTTGGCACAGGCGCTAAGCTCCGCTGGAGCCTGGCTCTCCTGCCCCTCATCCCATCCTCAGGGGGCGGATTCCCGCCACGTCCCAGAAGGTCCGGCCCTAGGGCTTGTCACATGGGTGCTCATTGCTTACTTGGCAGGCTTCCCGAAGGCCATGTTGTCTTCCTGTGGAAGGACAAGAGCAGAAGTCAGTGGAGAACCTGGCAGACAGACGTGGTCAGTGGTGGAAGTGCAGTGGCTAAGAAGGCGGTAGGTCAGGGGGCAGAAGTGGGGTCTGGGCCCTGCTCTGGGGCTGGCGCGGCATCTGAAGGGCCAGCAGCAGCTTTTCTGGGAGAAGGCAGAATTGCAGCACGAGTGCCCAGAATGCTACACCCGGAAGCCAGAGACTCGGGGTGCCAGCTATGACGGCCCCTCTGTGTGGCTCCTGGGTTCCTCTCTCAGCCTCTCTGGTCCTCATTTGTTCCAAGTTCTCTGGCCAATCTCTGAGTGATCACAGGGAGGCAGTTTCCTCTGTGGTACGAATGACGACACCCTCTGCCCTCCTGACCTGATAGCAGGGCCCACCCGGGACGCTTCTCTGTGTCTGGCAGGCTGACTGCATCATTCAGAGCAGGCCTGGGGCTTGGGGAGGGGACTTGAGAGGCTTCCGATGGGGGACATGTTTCACCCAAGCCCTAGACCTGATGCATCAGGGGAAGGGCAGATTCTGGGTTCAGAATCAGGAAGATCCAGCTGACAGAGCTAGTCAAAAAGGAACTACCATAAAAACAGACAACAGTAGAAGACCTTTTTCATGTTAAGATGGTCATGACAGCTATTAATATAAACAGGCTGGTACCATCACAGCTCTTCATTCCAGCCTCTAATGGAGATGAAGCTGCACCCTGGCAACAGGCAGGACTGCGCCTGCTCGTCTGGAGCTGGCCCCCTGCCCCCACCTCGGGCACACCCCCCAGGAAACAGACCTAAGAATAGAATTCGTTCTAGAAGCCCCACCCCCTCTTCTCCATGGCCATACCCAGGGAACCACATCAGCCTCCCCGGTGTCCCCACCTTGTGACTCCCACCTTCTGAAGGTCCAGAGATGTGGTTCCTGGATGGTCTGACTCTCCACTCTTGCCTCTAACCCCTACCCATGTCTTGGTACCCCAGGGGTGGGCAAAGGACTGGGTCAGTTACTTAAGAATCCTTCTGGCCACACTGCCCTCCTGGCCTGTCCTGGAGGCAAGAGAAGGGGGAAAGGGGTCAAACACTGGTGAAGAGCAGAGGGCCAGGGCCAGGAGTGTCTGGTACCTGCATTCTCCTGGGGAGACTGGGAAGCTGCCTCAGGCAAGACAGGCCAGCCTTCCACTGAAGCCTCGGAACTCCACCAGAGGGGGGCAGGATGGGAACTCACCGAGACGAAGTAGGGCCCGGCAAAGTCCCGAATGACTCCTGTGGATGTGCAGATGCCCATGTGGCCGATGATGGGGAAAAACCACCTGTGAAAAAACAGACAGGGAAGGGGCAGAGCTTAGGGGGTCTTCGGCTGGTTAGACAGACGCTGGGGACACTCCATCCAGTGTGAGACTACGTGAATATAATGTCGTGCAATGAGTGCCAACTAGGGTGGCCGGGGGTGAGGGACTGGGGAGGCACAGAAGAGGGCGAGTGCAAATGAACAGCACAATGGAACACTACTGCACCCCACGGAATGGCTACACCCAAAGGATGGTAACATGGGGTGTGGGGAGGATGGCGGGCAACTACAATCGTTTCTACTGCCTTCAAAACTGGCGATTAATGGGCGCCTGGGTGGCTCAGTGGGTTAAAGCCTCTGCTTTCGGCTCAGGTCATGATCTCAGCGTCCTGGGATCGAGGCCCGCATCGGGCTCTCTGCTCAGCAGGGAGCCTGCTTCCTCCTCTCCCTGTCTCTCTGCCTACTTGTAATCTCTCTCTCTGTGTCAAATAAATAAATAAAATCTTTAAAAAAAAAAAAAACCTGGCGATTACTCTATGCCTCAGCAAACCCACTTCAGAGTGCACCCCCAACAGAAACAAATGCTTACGTCCACCAATGCCATGTTCAAGAAAATCCACAGCACCTTCATTCAACACAGCTGGAACCATCTGTCAAAACTCACTGAGCTGCACACTTAAAACGTATGCACTTTATTGTATATACATTACATCCCAATAAAGTTGAAGTTTTTATTTCAATTCCAGCTAGTTAACATACAGTGCAATCTGAGTTCTGGGCGTAGGATCAAGTGATTCATCACTCACATGCACCACCGGGTGCTCATCACGACTGCCCTGCTTAGTACCCAGCACCTGTTTAATGCCCCCTGCCCCCCCAATAAAGTTGATTTTTAAAATAACTAGAAATAATCCATATGTCCAACAATGGTAAAATGAATACGTAAATTAGGGTCTAGTCACGAAATGAAACAATATGTAACGATGAGCAAAGAACACACTTCTGCTACATACAACACATATTCTCACAGACACTAGCCAGTGAAAGAACTTTCCACAAAAGTCCATGCACAATACTCTGCTTATACGAACTATAAGAAGAGGTAAAACTAATCTATGGTCCTCAAGGGCAAAAGAGGGCTGATTTCTGTGGCAGGATTAACTGGCACAAGGGAGTCTTGGTTACTGGAAATGCTATCTTCACCTGGGTGACAAGAGTAGACACACACGCAAAAATTCACTGAGCCATATACTTAAGATTTGTCCACTTTGCAGTGTATGTTTTATCTCAGTAAAAAAGTTTTAAAAAAATGAGGGGAGGCATTTAAACCAATCTGTGGGGGGACCTGGGTGGCTCAGTCAGTTAAGCAACCACCTTCAGCTCACATCACGATCCCAGGGTCCTGGGATCGAGCCCTGTGTCGGGCTCCTTCCTCAGTGGAGATTCTGCTTCTCTTTCTCCCTCTGCCTGCTGCTCTCCCTGCTTGTGCTCTCTCCCTCTCTGTCAAATAAATAAATAAAATTTTAAACAAAACACCAATCTGTGTGTGTGGGGGGAGGGTTTCAGGGAAGGTTGCTTAGAGGAAACTTGGAAGTAACAGTAGGTGGAAGGTTACCGATGAGGACCAAAGCATGGCGTATTCCACACGGTGTATTCTGGGAACTTAAAGTCCGAATTAAAAAAAAAAAAACCTCAGTTGGACCCCAATACACAAAACATATAGAAGACCCTGATCTGTCTGTGGCATGGGAACCAGCGCGCTATAGGACCTCAGTGCTGAACAGACTGGTCCAGTTGAAGGACTCCCAGGGGGAAAAAATGACTCATTCCAGGGCCAGTAGCCAGTGCTGGTTTCAAAGCTGCACCCTGCTCGGGAAGGGGAAGCAAAACCTGGAGGTGCAGCTCAAGGAAGCGATTATTAGGGGCTGGAGCAGTCAGCAAAAACCACAGAGGAGGTAACTTTTAACCCTGACCCATGAAAGGACAGGACCGTCATCAGGCAGAAAGCAGAGCTCCCCTTGCGTCTGGAGAATGTGAGAGGACAAGAGCGGAGGGAAGCCAGTGGCCAGTTCAGAGGCTATTCTGGAATACTGGCAAGAGATGATGGTGATCCTGACTAGAGTATTGGTGGTAAGGTGGTAAGAAGCAGATGGAGTCAAAAGATCCTTAAAAGGAACACTGGGCAGTTTTATGACCGATGGGACAGAGGCCTTCCTAGGTCTGCTGCCCGGGCATCTGAAAGGATGGTGTGGCCAGAGTGGTCTCTTAAGAACATAATTCAGGTTCCATCAATCCCTTGCTTCACACCCATTAATGGCTTCGTGTTATACTTAAAATATACTTAAAACTCCTTCCAACATTTTGGTCCTGCTGATCCCTTGAAGTCACGCCACCCCTTTCTAGCTACATTGCCCGATTCTGGTTCCTCAAGCACACCAAATCTTCCCACCTCAATGCTCTTTTTCATTTGCCTTCATCTGGAACACTCTTCCTCTAGAGCTTCACATAGCTGGCTGCTTCTCATCATTTAGGCCTCAGCTCAACTGTCCACTTGGGAGGTCTTCCCTGACCATGCCTTTTAGAGTAGCCACACATCACCTCAGGAAGCCCAGATCTCATTACTCTGCTTTAATTTCTTCATAGTATCACTACTATCTGAAACTAAGCTTGTTTACTTACATGGTTACTGTCTGTCTTTCCCCACTAGGATGTACACTCCAAGACAGCAGGGATTTTCTTATGTTTTATAGTCCCCAGAGCAGTGCCTAGCATGCAGCTGGAGCTAAGAATTCACTGACTGGCAAATGATGAATGAATGAATGTCCTGAATTTAAGAGTGGAGTCAGGCTCTGAAGTCAGAGCTGGGCTGAGTCTTGACTTTGTTTTGGGCAGGTTACTCATTCCCAACTTTGTCAGTGAGAGGTGGATAGTAATAATTACCTCAATGCGGGGGCTACTGTGAGGATTAAACAGGCTATCCTTGCAAAGTGCTTAACACACTTCCTTGCACTTGGCAGTTGCTCAATGTTACCATGCAGTGTTCAATAAGTACTTGCTATCTAATTGGCTGGAATGGCACAGAGTAAGTTGCTAAAGAGCTACAGGGGCCACACGATGGGAATTATGGGAAAGTAGCTCCTCTGGCTTCTTGGACCCCGATCTCAGAACAACCCCCCCCACCACCACCACTCGCCTCCAACCCAGTTCCTTTCATCTGATTGGGAAGAAGGTCTGGGTTTGACCAGTAACCCATATACCACAGCTGTGGCGGAAATCGGAGTAAACATCTGGAGACAACAGCAGAGCCCTGAGCCTACCGAAGCCACAGAGAAGAAACTCTCCAAGTATTTGTCAGTCTGGAAATTCCATGAAGGCAAGCTCCAAAGCTGCTTTGTGGACTGCTATCTATTCAGACCTAGTACGTAATAGATCCTCAATAACTATTCATGGAAGGAAGGCAGGGAGGGTGGGAAAGAGTTACTGACCCTGGAGAGCTCTACCTCGTAAGGTAGACTATCTCAGTGGAGAGAGCTCCACGCTGGTTTCTAAGCCTTTATTTCCTCATCTACAAAATGGGGATGACTGTATCTATTTTCATTAGGTTGATGTAAGGATTGAATGAGACAATGAATATAAAATGTTCAGAATAGAGTATGTATCCAATCTTAGCTGCTTTTATTAGTAGCAGTAGCTATTATCTGGCTTTTCATGCAGAATTATCAACACCTCTGAGGGGGTGGACAGATCTTTGGATTCAGTTGCCTCCTCTCTGCTCCCCTTTCCAAAGACAGATGACAGCTCCTTGTGCCACATCTATTCCTAGCTCTGCACTCTAGGTCAGCAATCATCACGATGCACTATGATGGTTCGTTCATCTGCCTCCCCTTCCTGCTGCAGGTTTGATACAGGAGCTATGGCTTATTTATCTTATGAACACTTGCACACAGATGCAAACAGAAATAGGGTGTGAGCTGCTCCTGGCCCAGTTGACTGGGGATCATGGTGCCTCCACCTCATGTTGCTATCAGCTCTCTGAAGAGCAGAGGACTCTATGAATGTTT
Source organism: Ailurus styani (assembly GCA_002007465.1). Taxonomy (NCBI): domain Eukaryota; kingdom Metazoa; phylum Chordata; class Mammalia; order Carnivora; family Ailuridae; genus Ailurus; species Ailurus styani. The sequence continues at coordinate 1,627,944 of LNAC01000035.1, read as the reverse complement.
TTCTGAGAACAGGGAAAAACCAAAGAGATCTTAAGGAAAGAAGACATGTTTTTAGTAAAACCGATACATTCCCTGACTATCCCTTCCAGTTATTCTCACGTTAACATTTTATTTTCTTCGTAGCATTAATAACTATCAGAAGTTCTCTTAACAGCTTACTTGTTTACTGTCTTATCTCCTTTCACTAAGATTTAAACTCCGTGACAGTGAGAATCCTATCTGTTTCATCTGTCACTTTATATCGTTATCACTTAGAACTACTCTGGGCACAAAGGAGTCACTTAGCAAATGTGTTACAAGAACACTGAATGAACGAATGAATGAACACACTTTCTTAAAATTTTTATTTTTAAAGGGTTCAGACTTGGATGCTTTTAAACAAATGCATAAGCATTTGAAAACACAGCAAGTACAGAATTTTAACATAATACAAAAATTAAAGTCATTTTTGGATCATCAACATGTAAGGCCAAAACAATGGTCCCTTCTCCACAACACTTTATGATAAAGCGAACAAATTTATCTCATCAGGTGAGGGGAGGTAGTCAAAAGAGAGCATGCTATGGAGTCAGGAGACTGAGTTTGGGATGCCTTTGCTCATGGCATGTGAACCTGACCAAGACCTTTAATGGTATAGAGGAAGCTCAGCTTCATCTCAGAAATCCCTACCTTAGAAAATGACTGTGAAATTCAGAGAAAATGGGTGTGAAAGAGCTTGGCCCATTGTCCAGCACTGTGAGGGGTGGTTTTTATCAGTTGTCAAGGCTGAAGTAGGAGAGCAAACCAGCTCCCCTGACCCAGGAGCTCCTCCTCCCTAGAAGGCGGCCACACTACAGGAGCACCTGTTCTCTCCTCTGACAAAGGAGGAAGCCACGGAAGAAACACTGCTTTGGGAGGTAGACACCCTGGGACCTAAATTCGCTTTGCCACTGAAATAGTGCGTGATCTCCAGCCTCATCATCTACGGGACAAAGGGCTGGACTCCCAGATGTCCGGGGTTTTTCAATGTTGACATCTCAGGAGGCAGTGTGGTTCCAGCCACACTCCCATTCCCGCCTCTGGACTCAGTCTTGCCTACAGGAAGTGAGTGCAAGCATTCGCTCAATGAATGAATGAAGCACTGAATGAATGAAGATGTCTCCTCGGACCCGGTGAGGCGCCCCTCTTCTCACGCCCACAGGTCCTGCGCTTCCCAGCCACAGAACCTTTCCCGCCGGTTTACGACTGTCTTTCTCCCTGACTAGACCAGGGGTAATGAGGGCGAGGAGCGTGCCCCCTCCGTCAGCAGAAACTGGCACCGCGTAGGTGGCGGAGTTCTGGTGACTGGGCGAGGGGTGCGGGCCGGACCCGAGGGAAGGGCTGGCAGCGCGTCGAAACCGGAGGCCGGCCAGCGGCCGCCCGACTCTCCCCGTCCCCGGACGGAAGCCGGGGGAGACTCACGTGAGCACCGGGATGGGCGTCCACACCACGCAGTAGGGAAAGCGGCTCCGGTCCACGTCCATGGCGCTGCCGCCCGGGCCGCTGAAATGCTTCTTGTCCGTCTCGGCCGCCGTCGGCGCCTCCACTTCCGCCATCCCGGGCGGGGGCGGGGGCGGCGGCGGCGGCAGCAGGAGCGGCGAACTCCCTTCCGCTTCCGCCATGCTGCGCGCGCCCCGCTCCGGCCGGCCCCTGCTCCAGCGCCGCTCGCCCCGCGGCGTCACTTCCCGGAGGTGGGGTCCGCCGGCTTCGCCTTCCCCCCGGGAATTGGGGCTGCATCCCTGCGGGCCGGGCCTGCCCGGCCCCCTGCCTCGGCGCCGGTTGGCGCGCGTGTGAGCGCCGGCGCTGCAGCGCTGAGGAACGGATGCCCTCAGGCGGCTCGCAGTCTAGCGCGGAGACTGACCGCGAACTTCGCCATTCAGTCCGCTGAGGCCTCCCAAGGGGTGTGGCACAGCCGCTATTTATTGAGCGCTGCCTAGGTGCCAAGCACTTGACATACATTGTTTTTATTCCCCATTGACTGCGAATTTAGGTATTTCCCCCAGGTTACAAGTGAGAAACTGAGGCTCAAGAGGTGAGGTGAGTGGCTACGACTCAAGCCCAAGTCTGCGTCCCCTGGTGTTTTCCGTTCCGTGGCCTCTCATGAGGCAGTGGTAGCCGAGAGGAAGGACAGGCTAAAATGCCGTGCGGTGTGCGTGGACGCAGGGGCGACTTGCCGGGAGGTATTTGAGCTGCCTTGATGTTTGCCAGGTGGCACGGGGGTGGGGGTGCAGGGATGCGTGCAGCCGTGCAAAGCAAGAGGCTTTGCAGAGCGCAGTGTGCAGGAGTGTGAATATCACCTTGGTTGGAATAAATCTCAAACCTTAAATGTGATCCGATCCCTTCATTGTGCAAATGGAAGAACTGAGGCTCAGGAAAGTCCATTAACTGTCCGAGATCGCACACAACCAATATAAAGCAGGCAGGCTTAAATCTTGGATTCTTTGGGCTTTTTAAAGGATGCCAAGATAGCCGAAGAAAATGGAATCCGTTGGGATGGGCACGGGAAATATGGGGACAAGAAGGAAAGCAGGAGCTAAATATCAGGATAGAAGGAGTTAGGGACGGGCGCCTGGGTGGCTCAGTGGGTTAAAGCCGCTGCCTTCGGCTCAGGTCATGATCCCAGGGTCCTGGGATCGAGGCCCGCATCGGGCTCTCTGCTCGGCAGGGAGCCTGCTTCCTCCTCTCTCCTCTCTCTCTGCCGACTTGTAATCTCTCTCTCTGTGTCAAATAAATAAATAAAATCTTTAAAAAAAAAAAAAGGAGTTAGGGAGATAATCGGAAAAGTGGGAGCTGTGCCATTTTGGGAACGTCTTTTTCTTCCATTGAATTACCCTCCCTCAACACTGATCCATAGAAACCCTGCTGTCCTGTTTTTAGCGCTTAATATTTTGATGCATTTTGGGGGTTATGTCTGTTAGGAAATCTAAGCTCCTCGACTTCAGTAGCTAGCATATAGGTCCTAGTACAGAGCAGATGCCCACTAGATATTTCTTGATTTAATGATTGAATGGATGTTTTATAAAGGCCTTACAAATACCACAGCTAAAAGTGATTCTAACCTACTCAAAAATTTCTGAGTGGATTTGTGCCTGTCCTGTGACCCAGGTGTAGTGTGTAATCTTTGCACAGCAACAACCAGCATCTAGCACAGAGTTTGGAATAGATTAGGTGTGCAGTATATGTTTGTGGAATGAATAAATTACATTACTTCTTGACTCAATCACGATAGCTAATCTCTTCTGGATCACAGGCTCTGAGGAAGGTCTTTGCCTAAGATATTCCTCCATCATCACTGTCAACCCACTGTCAATTCTAGCACAGGGCTGGTGGGTGCCCTTTAGTCATTTATTGTATATATGTATATGAATAAACAACCAAAGTAAGTCTTTCTTAGGGCCTGCCACAATTTGGTAGTACTAACAAGTACCGCCTTTACTCTGACAACCTTCAGTGGCTTCTCTCTGTACTTAGGATAATACACAAATACCTCACCGTGGCTTACAAGGCCCTGCATCTTGCCTTTTTTCTTGCTTGTTCACTACACTATGGCCACCCTGGCCTTTTTTCTTTTCCGTTCCTCTCACGTGCCACACTCTTTCATGCCCCCAGGGACTTGCCTCACGCTCCTCTGTTGAATGTTCCCCACCCACTTAAAGTCCCTAACTTCTATTTATCCTTCAAGTCTCAGATTAAATATGGCTTTCTCCGAGACTCCTTCCCAATCTAAATCAGAAAGCCCCTGTTAATCTCCCTTGGGACATCCTGTTCCTTTCCTTTATAGCACGGTTGTAGCTATGTATTGTTGGATTCCCCCCACTAGGCGGGAAACTCCTTGAGGGCAGAGACTATACTTGTCTTGTTCACTTCTGTAAACCCAGTGCCTAGCAGTGTCTAGCGTATAGCATCTGCTTAATATTTGCAAACACCAGTGAATGGCATACACTTACAAGCTGGGTATCGTGTGCTGGCTACACACAGTCCGAGGGCAGGAGCCTAGCTTATCACCTCCTACCTCTTGGTGTCCCAAGCTTTTTTAAGGGGCCCATGGAGGTTGCTGGGCACAGTGCTCAGGAGCAGTGTCTGATCAGAGATCCTTAGCTCCTTGGCCTGGACAGCTACAGAAGCAGAGGCATGAAGACGGCCAGGTACCTGGACAAAGAAGCCAGCTCCTCTGACTTCTCTGGGGCCTCTCCCCCAGGCTTCTTCCCCTGCAACCCCTCAGCCTGTCCACACAGCCCCCTCTCATGCACACGTCACCGGGGTTTTCTCACCCAATGTAAAAGCCTCCCTTGCCTGTGCCTTGCCTGCTCTGCTGCTGCCACCTCTGTCACCCACAGACAGATGGGAAATCTCCATCAAAGACTAACACTTCCTTCCAGGCTCCGAGGATCACAGCAGGGTCCTGGAAGAAGCTCCTCGAACAGACAGCTCAGGAAAGGATTGATAGGACTCATAGCTACCCCTCCCCTCAACACACACACCGACCTAAAATAGGAATGACCATCTGGATCCACTTACAGGGCTGGCTGGGGGAGGGAAGGAGTAGAGCCGGAACTGTCAAGCTGGGAAATCTTCGAGGGCAAGATGCTGCTTGTTTGAAGGGTGAACTCAGGGCACGTTCTCTTGGTGGGAGTCAGGGCACCCCCTCCATTGGCCCCATTTATGAGTCCCCACGGCTCCACACACCACCTCCCTCAGATTCTCACTCCTCATCCTGGCATTCGAGGCCCCCATGGCCTGCCTCTAAACCCCAACCTACTTTACAAGCCTCATCTCTCACTGTCTCCCTTGGGACTTGCTTGGAGTTAACCTGACTGGGCTGTTTGCCCTTCAGAAAATGATTCCTGCACTTCATACCTCATGTCTTTGCTCACACTGTTCCTTCAGTGGAATGCCCTTCCTCTACTCTCCTATACTACTTTCAAGGTTTCTGGCAAATGTTCCCTCTTTGCTCCCTGAGCACGAAGGCTGTGTTTCTACCTATTGAATATTCATATGTACTTGCATTAGCATTAGCTGTTTACATGTCTGTCTCCCCTGAGGGACTGTGAACTCCTTGAGAAGGGGACTGACTGGATCTATTGGTCCCTGTAGCCAAGCACAGCACCCGGAAGATAGGAAGTCCTTAGGGAATGTCACCAATGCTATTTGTTGATCATAGATGGTCTCCTTAAGGGCTCTGGGGAAGAATCACCTCAATCAATAATGCGGGAAGCAGGGCCCAGCCAGGGGCGGTCACCACAGCAGGCTGGAGTTGCTGCTGGGCGTCCTGCAGTGTGTCTGGAGTGTGTGGGGGCAGAGTCCTCTCTCCTTCAGCCTTTCTGTTTCTGCTCCATTCATTACCTTCTCTGGCTCCTGGAGATCGGGATTCTCCCCATTAAGCCCTGAACTGTCTTCCAGGCCGGCTCCAAACCTTTCCAGAGTAGGGAAGGGACCATTTGAGAACAGACACTCTGACTCTGGACATTAGAGTTGACAAAATGACTTCCTTCTCTGTTTGGTTTTATAGATGGGCAAACTTGCCCAAGATTATCAAAAGCACAGCTAGGACCAGAATCTAAGTCTCCTACTCCCAGGTGGGCAGTAAAGCATAACGGTTAAATACGTGAATTCTGGAGTCAGCCAACAAGCCCAGTGTTTCAACCTAAGCTCTGTCAGCAGTTGTCACACCTTAGGAAAGTAACAGCCTGTTGGCATCAGTTTCCGCATATCTAAAATGGGAAACGGTAATTCACATCTTACAGAGTTCTTGTAAGGTTTATTTGACTGGCTATACCTGAACAGTTCCTGGTCCCAAATAAACACTCAATGTTAGCTATCGTAGCAGTGAAAACCACACATCACAATTATAGAACTCTTACTTAAAAAGCACTTTGACGGGGGCACCTGGGTGGCTCAGTCGTTAAGTGTCTGCCTTCGGCTCGGGTCATGATCCCAGGGATCTGGGATCGAGCCCTGCATTGGGCTCTGCTCTTCGGGAAAGCCTGCTTCTCCTTCTCCCACCCCCCACTGCTTGTATTTCCTCTCTCCCTGTGTCTCTGTCAAATAAATAAGTAAAATCTTAAAAAAAAAAAAAAAGCACTTTGATGGACATAATCTCACTATGATTTGGGGCCTTTTACTATGTAGTGAAATAACCAGAGCAGGTATCAAAATACCCATTTTAGGGCTTCTGGGTGGCTTAGTGGGTTAAAGCCTCTGCCTTCGGCTCAGGTCATGATCTCAGGGTCCTGGGATCGAGGCCCGCATCAGGCTCTCTGCTCAGCAGAGAGCCTGCTTCCTCCTCTCTCCCTCTGCCTGCCTTTCAGCCTACTTGTGATCTCTCTCTCTGTCAAATAAATAAGTAAATAAATAAAATCTTTTTTAAAAATACCCATTTTACTGATAAGGAAAATGAGCCCAGAGAGGTTCAGGAACTTTTCTGAGATCTAGCACATATTAGAGTTGGGCTTTTAAGCCTTCTCGACCCTGGCTGTCTCTGCTGGTGAGCCCTCTTAGGTCTACTGAAGAGAGATAAGGCGGAGACCAGCCTGAGATTCTGTAAATCACAAAGTAGTTGCAAACTATAGCCTCATTAGGATTAGGACCAGTCTATTTTATACATACATACACACACACATATATATGGAAGAAATGAGTCGAGAGCAGGAAGCAGAACAAGACAGAACAATAGAGTACCCCATGCCTGCCATCATGTCCATCAGAATGCTTTCCTCCCACACCACCCTTGCCAGACACTGAGCCTGGCAAACGGTGGGGCACTCCACGGCAGAATGTACAGGAGAGGACTCATGATTCCCAGGGAAATTCAATGTTCAGGAACCATGCACAATCTGCATTTCTATCCCACATCTTCCAGATAATGTGGAGGTTCCAGGAGGTCAGGGATTAGTCTGCCATGTGCACTTTTATTAAGCCAGTGCTAGGCACAGAGGAGGAGCTCGAAAAGTATCACGTTTAAATAATAAAAATATTTTTAAAGACTTGGATTAGGAATCAGAGATTAGGGATCCAGTCTTGGTTTTGCTTCTCACTGAGATCCTTGCACAGCCCATCCCTTTTTCCTGCCCCTCTTTGGAACTCCTTGTCTCTCTTCCAAAAATGTGGAGTTCAGGGCTAGATCAGTGATCCTCAGCTCTGGCCATACTTAGAGTGAATGTGGGATTCTTAAAAATAATGGATGGATGCCTGGGTCCTACCTCAGATTGATTAAAACAATCTCTGGGGTGGGACGCTTGTAGTTTTTTAAAGTATATCGGTGAGGGGCGCCTGGGTGGCTCAGTTCAACTCTTGATTTTGACTCAGGTCACAATCTCAGGGGCGTGAGATCAAGCTCCATGATGGGCTCCATACTGAGCGTGGATGGAGGTTGCTGTAGATTCTTTTCCTCCCTCCCTCTCTGCCCCCCTCCCCCCCCAAAGAAAAGAAAAAGAAAAAGAATCCTGGGTGATTCTGATGGCATAGCCAGAGTGGAGAACCTCTGAGCTAGATGGTCTCTCATTGTGCTTTACGTTCTGCAGCCACATTTCAGCATGTGCTGAAGCACAGAGATAGGGGAGCAGGCCTCTAGGGCCACACCTACCCACCACAAACACAGGTGGCCCAATTCTTTTTTGAGTAGGCTCCCTGCCCAGCGTGGCGGCAGGGACTTGAACTCATGACCCTGAAGTCAAGACTCAGATGCTGGCCAACTGAGCCACTCAGGTACCCCACAGGGGCCCAATTGTAATGTCTGTTTTGCTTGCCAGGGCTGGCTCAGTTGGTGGAGCCTGCAACTCTTGATCTCGAGGTTGTGAGTTCTAGGCCCACGTTGGTTGGTTATAGAGATGACTTAAAAATTTTAAAAATCTAGAAAAAAAGAGGTGTTTTGCTATACATTCACTGGGCGGGCTTATCTGACCCCGCCTTTGTTTGTTTGTTTGTTTTTTTAAAGGTTTTTATTTATTTGTCAGAGAGCGAGCACAAGCAGGCAGAGTGGCAGGCAGAGGCAGAGGGAGAAGCAGGCTCCCTGTCGACCAAGGAGCCCGATGCGGGACTCGACCCCAGGACCCTGGGATCATGACCTGAGCCAAAGGCACCTGTCCAACAACTGAGCCACCCAGGCGTCCCATGACCCCGCCTTTCTTATCAGTAAGGCTGGTGAGAGTTTTGGGTGAGTCACCATGCAACCTTCCTTACTCTAGTTTTGCCTTTTCTAGAATGCCATATAGTTGGAATCATACAGCATAGCTTTCAGACTGGCTTTTTTCATAAAGCAATATGCATTTAGGTTTCCCCCATATTTTTGTGGCTTGATAGCTCATTTCTTTTTATCACCGAATGACAGTGTGGCCATATCACAATTTTTATCAATTCATCTTTTGCAGGACTTCCTGGTTGCTTCCAGTTTGGGAAACTATGAAGCCGCTACAAACATTTGTAAACAGATTTTTCATGGATGTAAGTTTTCAACTCATTTGCGTAAATACTAAGGCGTACAACTGCTGGATCCTACAATAAGACTATATTCAGCTTTGTAAGAAACTGCTAAACTGTCTTCTCAAGTGGCTGTACCATTTTTGCATTCTCACCAGCAATGAGAATTCCTGGTGCTCCACATCTTTGTCAGTGTTTGGTAATGTCAGTTTTTGGATTCCAGCCATCCTAATAGGTATGTAATGGGATTTCATTGTTGATTTAATTTGCAATCCCCTAATAACATAATGCTGAGCATCTTTTTGTATGCTCATTAGTCCCCTATATATCCTTTTTGGGTGAAGTGTCTATTCAGATCTTTTGCCCATTTTTAAATTGGGTTGTTTGTATTCATATTGTTGAATTTTAGGAGTTCTTTGTAGATCTTTGTATACTTGGGGATATAGACCCTTTACCTGACATGTTTTGCAAGTATTTTCTCAGTCCTTGGCTTGTCTTTTTCATTCTCATAACAATGACTTCATGGAGAAGTTTTTAATGAAACCCGATTTATCAATTCGTTCGTGGATTGTGCTTTTGATGTTGTTTCTAAAAACTCATCACCAAACCCAAGGTCACCCAGATTTTCTATGTATTTTCTAGAAGTTTGTTTTGTGTTTTACATTTGGGTCTATGATCCCTTTTGAGTTAACATTTGTGAGTGGTGTACATTGTTTAAATCCAGCACCATTTACTGAAAAGACTATTCTTTTTTTCATTGAATTGACTTTCCTCCTTTGGCAAAGATCAGCTGACTATATGTGGACCTACTTCTGAGTTCTCCACTCATTCCACTGATTTATTTGTCCTTTGCCAGTAACACACTGTCTTGATTATTGTAGCTTTATGATAAATCTTAAAGTTGGGTAATGCCAATCCTCCTTTGCTCTTCTTTGACTTTATCATTGTGTTGGCTATTCTGGGTCTTTTACCTCTCTATATAAACTTTAGAATCTATTTGCCAATATTCTCAAAACTAGTTGCTGGGATTTTGATTGGGATTTCACTGAAGCTATAGATCAAGTTGGGAAGAAATGACATCTTAATAATATTGAGTCTTCCTATACATGAGCATAGAGTATCTCTTCATTTATTTTAATTATCCTTGATTTCTCTCATCAGAATTTTATAGTTTTACTCATACAGATCTTGTACATATTTTGTCAGATTTGTTCCTAAGGTTGTGTGTGCATGTGCGCTGGACAGCTAGGGCCCAGAGTTTTTAGTGCGGAGACTATTCTGTATGACAGTGTAATGATGGATACACGGCATTACGCATTTGTCAAAACCCACAGAACTATAAAGAAAGTGAACCTTATGGGCTTTAGTTAATAATGATGTATCAGTATTGGTTCATTAATTGTAATAAATGCACTACAGTAATGGAAGATGTTAAGAATAGGGGAAACTGAGCCAGGGAGAGAGGGGGATATATGGGACTCTGTACTACCCGCGCAGTTGAATGTAAGCCTAAAACTGCTCTAAAACACAAAGTCTATTTAAAAAAAGGGTGGGGGGAGTACCAACTCCAAATGAAAGGGAGCCCCCGATGAATGAAGTCTTCCAGTGGCTCCTCCTTGCTCACAGACAGAGCCAAGCCTACAGCCTCTCACCAAGCACAGGGAGTCCTCTTGCAACTGGACTGCCCCTTCAGCCCAGGAGCCACTCCACCCTCTACAGTGCAGCTGAACTGAAGCACTCAGGCTCCAGGAGGGAATCTGGGACTTTACACTATTCTCTTGACCTGGGACACTGTCCCTCCCTTGCCTGGTCTGCAAACGTCTCGAAGTTTCTGCAGACTTCCACTTGGACACAAAGAAGTGATACTGGTCCAAAGCACCTGCTTCGTAATACCACCTATTGTGCTTCTGTTTCTGTCAGATCTCCTTCCTGTCTCCTGAATTAAACCGAGAATACCCTAGCATACCCTGCTGCCTTCCCATCAGTGCCTGTTCTTTCCAAACGTACAAACAGAAGAATGACAAAATTTCAGTAGTGAAGCTGCTGTTCCCACGATATTGAACTACAGTCCCCAAACTGTTCATCGACAACCTTGGGGGGCTGTAACAAGTTCACAGGGGGCATGGTAGGAGAGTTCAGATTTGGCAGATACTCAACATCTGTTGGCTACGGAGAGATCTACTAGCTCAAGGTAGATGATAGTTTCATCATTAGGTTGTGATACATTCCTTTGGTTAGGTCATCTTTGAGAAGCTGGGTTTTTGTGGCTGCTGTGATAAAAAGCAATTGAAAGTCAATGTGGAACGGGTAGTAGTGTCCAATCTGATTAGAAAGTTTGACAAGCTTTACAGTGTCCAAGAAGCACATAGACCTCTTTAGTTACTAAAATAAAATAAAATAAAAATATCATTTCTTCTAGTTTATATGTACTATTTTCTTTTTAAAACAAAAGTACGACATAGTTCTTATTATGTGATTTGAGTATAATTACTTGATAAATAGAACTGTTAGGCATTTCTTTTGGTTCAGAGGCTCCATGAGAAAATAACTGAGCCACTAATGCTGGGCTGAGTGCTATGAGCTGAGAAAGTTTGGGAACATCTGGTCTAAGATATCCTCTAATCCAGGGCACGTCAAAAAACTGTACGTTGTGAAATCCATCTAGTGGACTATGGCCAGCACGTTTTCGCCTTAATAAAACAGAATGGTCAATAGAACACACTGCATATAGCTAGGGTAAATATTACTGCATAAAACTTATGTTCATTATACACACGCAAATAAGCACGGGTATCTTGGGTCACAATGTAAAATGTGTATTTCTTGTTTGGGTTGATTTTAGAAGTTTGAAAGGCTCCTAAGGCTTCAACCTCCTTATTTCAGAGATGAGAAAACAGCTTGGAGAGTGAAAGCTGATTATTGCAATTCACAGCTACCAGGGCCAGGCGCTGCTGCACTCAGCCCTGCTGTGCTGGGCGGCCACTGCTCACAGGGGTCCTCTGTGGCTACTCAAAGTCACATAGCTACAGAGGTGAGGAGGGATCAGGTACCCTCACTTTGGTTCCAAGACCCATTTGCACCCCACAAATGCCAGCAGCCACACCTAGAACAAAATGGTTTTAATCAATTGCGTCACCCTCACTCTCCTGGGAGCGGAGCAACAAAAAGGCTCGGCTCCTGCCCCCAGAGGACAGTAAGGCTTATGTGTCTCTCCACACTGCAGGGCCCAGGCTGGGCAGGCAGGGGGCGGGCGGAGGGAGGGGGGC